>JAUUDW010000003.1:121825-133100 GCA_032361385.1 Panulirus guttatus
CTCTCTCTCTCTCTCTCTCTCTCTCCCGCCGCCCTGACGCTGCTCCCTCCCCCTCCCCCACACCTTTCCCTCCCCACCACTTCCTCTCACCATGATGATGGAGGCCGTCGGATTCCATTATGGTCCGGCCGTCAGTACTCTGCTGTTGGAAGGATCTTGCTCCTTCGCCTCTCCCTTGTCCCTGTCGAGGCTCTTCCTTCCCCTTCCATACCTCTCTCTGCCCTATGGAATGCGCTGTCCAGTTCTGATCGCCATTGCTAACCAAAGTACTAGAACGAACCCGAAGAGGAGCAACAAAACTATTTCCATCACTCAGAAATATGACTTGTGAGCAGAGAAGCGCAGACCTTCACATCAGATACACATTTAACGGCCAGAAGGTATGAAATCAAAAGGAAGATCCCAGAGAAAAGTTTTTTCCACCGAACAGCTGTAGAACATTAGAATTACTTACCACCAGATGCTGCCAATTATCAGTACCTTTACATCAAGGCAAACCTGTCATCAGTATACAGACAGACCTGTTTCAAGAAGAAAAACAAAGTTGAATTTAATGTTTTTAAATCCAGGCTTTCTTTTTCTGTAACAGACCTTAGGCTTCTCCCTGGAGAAGGCCACAGCAGCCACAGACCTGAGCCTCCTCCCTGGAGAAGGCCACAGCAGCCACAGACCTGAGCCTTCTCCCTGGAGAAGACCTCCCTAGTGAGAGTAAGGAATTTTTCCCGTTCACACCTTCCCGCGAAATTCCCATGACTATACTCTTTCCACTCTACTTGGTGTTCCCTCTCAGCCTCCTTCCTGTTAGCTGTTGTTCCGGAGAGAGAGGTGGGTAGTGAGGTACCTACTGTCGCACTACCTTTCCATTCACTTTTCCGTCCTGACGGTACTATAGCTGTCTCTCCCACTGACAAAGCATCTCTCTTTGGCTCCCGTTTCTCCTCAAACTCTACCGGGATGACTCTAACATTCCCCGGCCTCTGGTGCTCCGCTAACTCTACTGTGGATGGCTCTAAGATTCCTGCACCCCCTGATGCTCCTCTAACTAATCCTATATCCAGTCCCGTAACTTTCGCTCTGTCCGTAAATCACTTCTCTCTCTGGACTCAAGCAAGGCTCGTGGACCTGGCGGCATCCATCCTCGAGTACTGACAGTGTGTGCTTCCCAAAACGCGCCTCTGCTTCCTCGTTTGTTCCGCTTCTATTCCAATATCAAAACTTTTCCTTCCTCATGGAAACATGATTTGGTACATCCCATTCTAAAGATGGGTGACCATTCTCGCCCCTCCATCTATCGTCCTGTGACTTGACTTCTACTATTTCCAGCGTCTTTATTTGATCCCTCTTCTACTCCCATACCATCAAACATCTTGAATCTCACAATCTTTTCTATGATCACCAGTATGGCTTCCGTAAGGCAAGATCAACTAGTGGTATCCTTTCCTGTTTCACTTAAGCCTAGTCAACATTTCTGAAAGTTTCAGGAGAATCCTTTGTAGTTGCTCTTGATGTACCAAAAGCTCTTAATACGGTATGGCGTCTGGATCTGATCTCCAAACTCGCCTCTTTTACCTTCCCTCCCTCACTTTGCTCCCTCATATCTACCTTCCTCTCTAGCCGATCTGTCTCTGTGGTTGTTGATGGTTGAAACTCTGCTTCTTTCTCTATCAACACAGGCGTCCCTCAGATTCATAGCCTACATATGGAAGCGTGATGAAGGGGGAGGGCAATATAATCAACTTAAGATCATTTCAAAAAGAAAAACCCAGATCAATAAGTCTGCAGAAAGACCAAGGAATATATAAAAAAGACAAAAACCAAAGCTCTTCTGATTGGTAGAGACTATCCACTGTACACTAACATGAATGGAACGGTTGAGTTCACCCCCAGATTAGCTCAGGATTTATAATCATGTGATGAATTTGGCGGCAAAGAAACAGTGTTGCTCATGAAGCAAGACGCTCGCTGAGCGGCCGCGTTAGCCCTGCCAGGTGGCAAAATATCTTCGTAGTGACTCGCAGGCTGGTCCTCGCCTCTCCTAAAGCTCTCCCTCTCAGCTTCCCTCCCTGCCTTTCCTCTGCCCCAGAATCTCCTCACCTCCTTGACAGGTACGTCCGACTCCATCATGAGTCCGTCGTCCGTGCTCTCCTGGGCGTAGTAGTTACTGAATGGTCCGTTGCTCAGACACACGGACTCCACGTACCCCCGCGACGCCCGCCGCAGCAGGTAGGCGTTCCAGCACACGTATCTGTAGTGATACATGGTGTTACGTACGTGGTGATGTGGGTGATACATGGTGTTACGTACGTGGTGATGTGGGTGATACATGGTGTTATGTACGTGTTGATGTGGATGATATATGGTGTTACGTACGTGGTAATGTGGGTGATACAAGGTGTTACGTACATGGTGATATGGGTGATACATGTGTTACATACATGGTGATGTGGGTGATACATGATGTTATAGTTGTGTTCATAAGTGTTCAGTGACAGTAAATCGTGTTAGGTGACCATATGCTTGACATTAGCCTTTCATTTTATTTTTCTGCCAGTGATGGATGTTGTTAGATGGTGTTATGTTGGTGTTATATGGGTGATGAGCTCGTATTAGTTATGTCTGGTATCTTAGTAGGTAGTAGGTGGTCCTAGAGTGGAATAGTTATTTAAACAAACGTATCTCTCAGTGATACAAAGTGATGAACGTTGCTAAGTAGTGTTATGAGATATTCCAGATGTGTTAGCTTGGTGGATGGTGACGTTAGATAGTGTTAAAGTTCTAGCAATGTATCTCTAGATGATTTATGGTAAGAAGCGTTACGAGATAGAGTTAGGTAGTGGTGTTACAAGTGTTAGGTTAGTGACAGGGGTGTTAAGTGAAGTTAGAGAATACTGGATGGCCTCAGGCGGTACCACTGGCTTTAACACATAGCCCAGCTCGTCTTACACGGTGTTTGAAGGTGGTTTTGGCTAGTGTTACGTGGTGTTGTGGGATGTAAGCGTGAAGATGGTACTGGCTGATGTTACATGGTGTTGTAGGCGTGTTAGCGTGAATACGATTTTGGCTGGTGTTAGGTGATGTTGTTGGCGTGTTAGCGTGATGATGGTACTGGCTGGTGTTACATGGTGTTCTGGCGTGCTAGCGTGAAGACGGTACTGGCTGGTGTTAGGTGATGTTGTTGGCATCTTAGCGTGAAGATGGTACCGGCTGGTGTTACGTGGTGTTGTGGGTGTGTTAGCGTGAAGATGGTACTGGCTGGTGTTACGTGATGTTGTTGGCGTGTTAGCATGAATATGGTACTAGCTGGTGTTACGTGGTGTTGTGGGTGTGTTAGCGTGAAGATGGTACTGACTGGTGCTACGTGGTATTGTGAGTGTGTTACCGTGAAGATCGTGCTGGCTGGTGTTACGTGATGTTGTTGGCGTGTTAGTATGAAGATGCTACTGGCAGGTGCTACGTGGTGTTGTGGGTGTGTTGGCTTGAAGATGGTACTAGCTGGTGTTATATGGTGTTGTGGGTGTGTTATGATAGTGTTAGTGACATTATAAATTAGTCACAAGTATTATGAGGGTGTTAGTGACATTATAAGTTAGTCACTGGTGTTATATTTGTGTTAGTAACATTATAAGTTAGTCACTGGTGTTACAGGTTGGTTAGTAACATTATAAGTTAGTTACTAATGTTAAAATTGTGTTAGTAACATTATAAGTTAGTCACTGGGGTTGCAGTTTGGTTAGTAAAATTATAAGTCACAGTGACACAAACCCAAGTAACATTCCTATCGCACTGGGTCAGCCGGACGTCTGTCACCACATGCGTCCCAGGAACCGGCTCACCTTACCACAGCGTCCAGCAGGTGGTTTTTTTTTTTTTTTTTTTGACCGGGGCTACATTACAGATCCAGTATGTTTTGGTCAGAATGTTTAGTGTTGGGGAGAAGAGGATGACCTCCCCCCACCCCAAAACTCCCTGCCCTGCCTCCAGCATCTCACCCCCTGTCACCCTCACCCCTGCCTGACCCCAACCCCTCTAGCCTGGTGTGTTGTCCTCCAGTAAAGTGTTGTCCTGTGGTAAAGTATTGTCATGTAGTAAAGTGTTGTCCTCCAGTGAAGTGTTGTCTTACATAAAGTGTCTGGCATAGTTATAGTCAAACTGGAAAAGGCTTCGATGTTACCATCAGCTTGTGTTGTTCAGTTTTGTACATATCATCATGTGTTGAACGACAAGAAGGAACCACATGGAACACAGAGGAACATAACAACAGACCAACTGGGTCGGTGGTGATATTGAGGAGGTGTAAAGCTCACAGCTCATTGTGATGACGGGAGACTCACAGATTTAGAAGAGAGAAATACTGCAAACTTTTTCATGCAGCTGAGGCGACGTAAATAATGTCAGTCGTGGAGTTGAAGCGAAATGTTCAAGTCTGATCTTAATCGGCTTCGACATGAACTGTTGTACGTGACTGGAACTTCCGATATAGAAAAAAAAATGATTGCAAACGCTCTAATTGGTAAGTCATTCCGTATGCTGACGCTTCCGCTGGAGAAAAAGTACTTCGCTTTCTGACTTCTGACTTATCGATATTGAAATTACTTTGGCACTTGTGAACCCAGTCCATCAGTTTGTCTATGTCAGTTTGAAGCTGCAGACGTTCAGTTTCTGTTGTAGATTTATGTCTCAAATCAATATTGTCTGCGAATTTCGATATCTTACAATGCAGCCCATCGACAATATCAATGATATATATACGAAAGAGAAAAAGTCCTCAGAATGATCCCTGTGGCACTCAACTTGTTACGTCTAACCATTCTGAGGCGTGACCATTAATCACAACTCTTTCTTTACAGCCAGTCAACCAGTTTCCTAACCACAGAAATACAACCCCTACTATACCATGTGAATTAACTTTATTGCCAGTAACCTTTGATGTGGAACTTTATAGAGTTCTTTTTGAAAATCTAAAAAAGATGACATCGACTGCTTTATTTTCATCATATATGTTGATTACGTCTATAACGAAATCAAGCATATATGCTGTACACGATCGATTTCGTCGAAAACCACGCTGAGAATTGTTCATTAAGTGGTGGTCCTCTGAATGGTGTACAGTCTTATCCCTAACGATGGTTTACCAACTACAGACGTTAAGCTGATTGGACAAACTTCCATTCATCTGGAACTTTCCCCTGCAGCAATTAACTTATTGAAGAGAGCAGCCAAGCGTTTCATTATCTCATTTTTCGCCTCTTGCATTGATCTCAGATAAAACTTATCTGGGTCTGCTGTATTATTTATTTTCAATTCATTTAGCGCTGGCAACACATCTTGGACTCTTCTTATGTCAATACGTCGCAAAACGTTTTCCTCTCTTCGCAATGCAGGTGAATCCGAGAAGTGAGCTGCATCTTCAGCTATAAACACAGATGAGGAAACATAATCTAAAATATTTACCATCATGTCTTCAGCGTCTGGAACCAAGTCACCATTTTCTGTTAGTAATGCACCAGTTGACATGGTCATGACTCTTTTTCTTAACTTATCTATAAAACTCCTTCGGATTTCTTATGCTATTTTCAGCAGTAAACGCTTCATGCTGACGCATACTTTGACGTGCAAGACTATTAGCTTCTCAATACACACATATATGTCTATAGTGCTTGTACAGTACATGATGGCTATAGAACCTGTACAGCACGTGATGGCTATAGTACCTGTACAGTACATATTGGCTATGATACCTGTACAGTACATGTTGGCTATGATACCTGTACAGTACATGATGGCTATAGTATAGCATAACAGGAATGTTGTGGTGTGTTCCTTGCCACAGTGACACGCCACATGTGGTAGGGAACAAAGTCAGCTGACATTAAGCATCTTGAGGACACTCTTATCGACAGGAAGGCAACATCCGTCCTATGATGTCTGAAGAACTTGACCTCCCAGCCGATGGCCCCGTCTGGCTGGTGGAGAGGCGTCAGCGTGCACGACCCTGGACAATAACGTAGAGGTCAGCGTGCACGACCCCACGAACGATACTCTAGAGAGGTCAGAGTGTACGACCCGGGAAGATACTGTGGAGAGTTTATTCTCAACGACCACCTGAATAATAAGACTGTGGAGAAGTTAGTTCTACGACCCTCAGGACTACTGTGTATAAAGGACAGTGTCCATAACCCTCTGGACAATACTTCAAAGAGGATAGACACCATCCACTGAGGGGCCAGGTGGGGACAGTGTGAGGATGGCACCGGAATATGGATTAAGACATTCACGTAATGCTTTACCGAACCTCAGGGTGATTATGGCGCCTCCCCTCTCTCTCTCTCTCTCTCTCTCTCTCTCATGTTGCCAACTGAGACATTATGACAGTAACCAGTGAGACTTACATCCCTCGGTATGTATCATGATAACAGGAACCATCCTCCGGTATGTATCATGGATCTTCCACCACAGATTTAATAACAAGTTGGGTCGGGTGAAGTGATGCCGAGGGGTTGGGGGGGGCAGGTTCCAGGGATGTCCCGCTCTGGCTCAGGAAGCTGTGCTTTAATAAGGTGGAAGGTAAATATCCTGTGCTTCACGATGTTACAGTAAAGTGCGCATATTAAAAATCCCAAAGGTTGAAGGCCTTGGTTTAGGAGCTGTATCGACAGCTTCTTCCATGTGTGTGTGTTCTCTCTCTCTCTCTCTCTCTCTCTCTCTCTCTCTCTCTCTTTCTCTCTCTGTCTTGTTCTGTGTTATTCTCTCGTCTTTTCTCTTTTCATTTCCTTGTCTCCGTCTTTCTCTACGAGTATTTCCTCGTGTATCTTCTTCCTATTCCTCCTTCTCTACTTCTCCCTATTCTTATTTTTCTCTCTCCCTACCTTTCTCCATTCACTTTGTCCAATCACCCTCCCTGTCGCTTGTTGCATCTTTCCCAGTGACCTCCCTTCCCACACCCCCCTCCCTCACCAGAGGTGGTTCCTGGGCACGTTGTGGACGTCGTTGAAGACCAGCTTGAGTCTGAGCATGTCTGAGTGCAGGTCCGGCTCGAGGGCCCAGGCCTGCTTGTCCCTGTCGTAGCAGACGACGGAGGTGGGCGGGTTCTGCGGCAGCGGCTGGATCCTGACCTCGCTGGTCGTGTTGGCCAAGATCATCTCCAGGTAAAGCCGCAACACCCCCTTGTGAACCAGGTCATGCAGACGGGTTCGAGCGGGGGTCCAGCCCGGCGTCCGTCCGTCGTGGTCGCTCAGCTGGTCCAAGATGCCGGAGTCGGCGCGTCGCTCGCCCTCGCCGATGACCATGAGGTACCGCACGCGGCACTGGTGGTCGAAGCCCGTCAGCCGCCGCAGCTGGACGGAAGGGCGGCCGTCCATGCCGGAGGAGGAGGTGACGGCCACGTGCCAGTCGTAGTGACCGAAGTGGAAGTAAGGCGACTCGTACTTCTTCTCCTTCCTGCCGGAGACGCCGCCGTTGATGGGTGGCGGGACGCGCAGCTCCGCCTCGAACACCGTTCGGATGTTGGCAACCGTCAGCTCCAGCTGGAACTCCCCATTTTCGTCGGTAAAGTTCCTGGTGTACAGGTCCTCCATGTTGATGAGCCGCCGATTGCCCTGGGCTGGGGAGTCGAAGGTGAACTTGACCTGTTTGCCGGTGAAAGCTTCGTTACCGCTGAAGTGCTCGCGATTGAGGAGGGTGAAGGTGAAGTCTATGTAGACCCTCATCCCCTCACACGGGTTCCGCCACACCAGGTACACCCCCAACACCTTCTCCGACCGGGAGAAGGTGATGGCCCACCGCTGATACCCATAGGTCAGCTCTTTGCTGGTGACGTCACGGTGCAGGTCACGGGTCACGCTCCGGGTCACCACGAAGGAGAAGACGTGCGTGTTGCCCCGGTCGTTCAACTTGACGAAGCGGTGAAGAAGAGCCATGACGAGTCACCTGCAAGAGACAGGGGAGTATTAGTGAGGTCAGATGGGGGTTAGGGGCTGTGGTGAGGTCACCTCTGGACATGACATCATCAGTTGTGGAAAAAAGATAAAATGATAAAGCAAATATCAATTCCCCATCCACCTCTCCCTCCGGCTCAATTGCCATCGGGAAAAAGATGAGGAAAACCTAACACGAAACACACTGTCATGAAAAATGTATTGGAAAATGAAAACAAGAAAAAGTTCCCAACTCCAAATGAACAGTAAAACTGTGACTGTACTCTGAAAAAGAAGACATAGAGGGGACGTTAACTGTTGTCGATGATTAACTGTCTACCGATGACTGTTGGTCCAGCCCTTCATAAGAGGGAGTCGATAGTCATGACATTTACAACATCTGGTAGCAGGTTATTACGGTCTACAAGATCTGGGAACAGGTTATCACAGTCTACAACATCTGGTAGCAGGTTAGTACAGTTTTCTACAACATCTGATAGCAGGTTATTACGGTCTACAACATCTTGTAGCAGATTATTACACTCTACAACATCTGGTAGCAGGTAATTACAGTCTGCTACAACATCTGGCAGCAGGTTATTACAGTCTACAGCATCCGGTACCTGGCAGGTTATATCCGACACTGAAACTCTAATGCAAAGAATTTTTCATAAGTTTTCTTGTCAACAAAAGTATTTTTTCAAAAGTATTCCTCACCACAGAGTCTTATGATCACTTCATAGTCTAAAGATAAGATCACTATAAAGTCTTAAGATCACCACAGTCTTAAGATCACCACAGAATCCTAAGATCACCACAGAATCTTAAGATCACCACAAAATCCTAATATCACCACAGAATCTTAAGATCATCACATAGTCTTAAGATCACCACGAAGTCTTAAGATCACCACAGAATCCTAAGATCACCACAGAATCCTAAGATCACCACGGAGTCTTAAGATCACCACAGAATCCTAAGATCACCACAGAATCCTAAGATCACCACAGAGTCTTAAGATCACCACAGAATCCTACGATCACCACAGAATCTTAAGATCACCACATAGCCTTAAGATCACCACATAGTCTGAAGATCACCACAGAATCCTAAAATCACCACAGTCTGAAGATGGCTATAGAGGCTGAACCTTTTCATTGAAAATATTTCTTGGTCTCTATGTCTTTCTTCATACGGCTTATTTCTGCTGTGTGGAACTGATTTTGTTGCTTTTTTATTTTGTCCAAGACTGCATAGCCTTTTATCTCTTGTGAAGACCAGAACTGGACAGCAAATTCCAGATGTGGTCTGACCAGGGCGAGTGAGTAATGTATCCTTCGTGTCATATCTTATATTGTTTACTAAGATCCTAACATTCTTTTGGTATGGCGCTAGGCATTGCTTGCGTATTACTGATAAGCACTGGCAAGATTTTTTCTTTTTTATTTCTAATAATGGTTAACCGAGCATTCAATATACATGATAAATGACTTTACCATCACGATGCCTTACTTTACGTCTGTCATCATTGGATGCCATTGGCTGTGCCCCTGATCACTCCATCAGTTTGTCTAAATTACTTCAACTAGTCTTCTCTTGGCTGGGCTATACTTCCTAACTTCCTGTGCTGGTGAGTCGTGTCTCCGGCTTCTTGAAGTGGAAAGTCTGGCTCCCAGAACTGAGCCTTGTGGTACCCCACTTGTCACGTGCAGCCAGTCGGGCGCTTCCCCACGTAATACCTCGGGTTGTCTGTCTCCTGTCTGTCAGCCAGCCCACCCTCCACACTCTCACTCCTTCTTAAAGGTCGTAAGCTTTAATTCTGCCTTGTAATCTTTTGTGTCGAACTTTATCAGTTTTTTTTTTTAAGTCTAGATTTATCATATCTGATGCTATTTTGGAATCCCAGTTAACATATTCCAGTGACGAATGATCCTTGATTAGATTCGTTAAACATGACTCTCCGTCGAACCCATGTTCATAATCGTTCAGTTATCTGATCCAAAATTCTAACCAATCTGTCTCTAGTTATTGTTTGTAACCAGTTTCCTTGAACTCAAGTAGAGCTGTTGGGACGATAGTTCCAAGCGTATCATCCATCTCCTTACCGAGCATTGATGCTACAGGGAAGATCTCGATCAGGAAACACGATTTCTTCTTGTAGATATTGTCGTGACGTGACTGGAATTGTACTTAATACTTTATCTCTATTCGACTGTTATGGAAAAGACACCGTCAGCGCTGGAGAGATCGTCAGCACTGGGAGAGACACCGTCAGCACTGGTTGTCATTCAGTTTAGATATCCTGTATGCTTATCTTTTCCACATATTGAAATCACTAGTCTCTTCAGCCATCCGTCCTGACACATTCCTCTCTCTCTCCAGCCGCCGACCCTCCCTCGGGAGGGCGTTCTCATCCCCTGCATCGTCCACGTGGGTCCAGCAGCCTGAGCCACGTACCACTGCCAGTGTCCTGCTGCGTGTTATCCATGTTTCCTCATGTGGCTTTTGTTATCATAATGTTGTTATCTATGAGATTTCGTATCATCATGCTGTTACTTTTCAGATATGTTATCGTCACGTTGTTATCTTAGGGATCGACGATGCCTTACAGTGACTCCGGCAGTGCGATCACTCTTATCGCGCTCGTCACCGACCTCCCAAACGCTCGTCAAATCTCTGTTTGTTGATGTTGCTGGATCCTGACGCTGCAACTCTCTCCACAGCTCCAGCACTTGATTTAAAAAGCACTCTTTACTGCGGGGGAGAGTGGCACGTTGGGAGGGTATGGTCAGAGGTGGGGGAGAAGGAGGGGATAAGAGGACCCAGAGTGAGAGGGGGAGAGGGGGCTGGCGTAAAGGCGGGTTCATCTTTTTTTCGAGTGTGTGACCTGCGGTGTGTGGGAGGGGGGGCCCTCCTGCAGGGGGGCTGAAGGGTGTTCCTTCTTATTATATTTACTTCCGACTGTTGAGCCGGAGGGAGTGGTGGTGGGTGGGAAGAAGCCTTCTATTTTACTATCCTATTTCTAACAGCCGTAGGGTAACCTCAAGACACTGTTTATGTCTCCCACCAGATGACCTCGTTATGACCCATCAGGTCGTCCGCTCATGTTCCTCCCTGTGTACAAGGGGCCCCTCCCTCTCCCTCGTCTTTTCCTCTTCGATTTTCCGTCAAGTCTCTCCTCTCCTCATATCCCCCTTCCCGACAATTCCCCTTTCCCCCTACTCCTTTCCTCTCCCTCTCTCCGATTCCTCCCTTTCCCTCCCCCTCTCCCATTCCCTTCCCTCCCTGATCTCCCCTTCCTTTCCCTATCTTCCTCCCTGCAGCCTCTCCCTTGCTTCGTCCCTCCCCATTAGCCCCCTTTT
>JAUUDW010000003.1:199964-211843 GCA_032361385.1 Panulirus guttatus
TATATACATATATATGCATTTTGATTTGGATATTTTCAATCATTGGTGTGATTCTTTGATATTTTTTGCTCTGTTTACTTTTTATATAAAATGGCAAAAGCATCTTATTCATGATGCAGGAAAGAATTGTTTTGACTTTTATTTGTGAAAGGGTGTGTGCTCATGTATATTAGGGTGCATATAGCTGCATGAATAGGGAGATAGTTTTTTAGTATGTGGATGGATATATATTCAGGAGAATGAGTGTTACATTCATGTTGGAAACTTATTGGTGAATGTAATCGTATGTATATTTGTATACATATGCCTATGTGTATAACATACAAGTGTGCTTTGGGGAGTGTGTATTTGAGGTGGGAGGTCTTGCATGTGTTGGCTAATATGATTTTTTTTATTGTAAGAAAATGGTTTCAATGAATGATCAAAATTTGGTTAGATGTTGACGTAAATGTATATGACACTGTGCATAGTCAGGCACACCTTTGCATATCACATGTATGTTAGCATCACGTCCCCATCCCTGCTAAAGTTAGGTGGTAATGAACTGTTGGGTCTCCTCTTGCAGGTGCAGTAATGGCGGGAGCAGGAATGCTGCTGTGGGTCCTCCTGTGTCCTCTCATCCTCCTCCACCTCCTCTGGCGGACGGAAGCTTCACAAGATGTCACACTGAACTCCTCCTGACTATGTGATAATATCGCCGACAACGCAGTGTGTAGTGGGTACCGTGACTGTTAAAATGCTGCCGCTCTCAATCCTCCGTGTTGTTGGTCGGCAGTGACAAGACTATCAGGGCGAGCGTTTGGGTGATGGGGCCTCGCGTGGCGCTGACCTCGCATGACCCAAGACTTTTACTATCTTTTCAGTTGACCTAGTAAATGGGTAAACCTGCCTCTGACTCCTCTTCCACCTATTCTTTCCTTCCCCCTCGCCCTCCTCCCCCATAACCTGATGGCTCACTATGAGTTGAGCCTTATCCAATCCACTCCTGTGGGTACATCAGCGAGTATGACAAGGAGTTTCTTGCATCGTATTTCAGTAAGTCCCATATTCTCTTGGGAAAAGAGTATTAGAAAAAATGTCCTGACTGAAGTTCTGTTCAGTTGGGCACATACTGGTCCAGACATGCACACCATAAATATCTGTATGATCATAGGCATAGCTACCTGGATTAAAAAAAAAAAAGGCCTTGACAGGTAGTAATGTAGTTTAGCTTTCAAGACTGTTAACCGCACAAAGGGTCCACCACGGGTAAAATGGGTGCAATTAGTAGAAACATGGGCGTGCTAAATACAGTGATCCTTCCAATATGATGGACATGGGCTTAAATCATGGGCATGGAAATGGGAGTGACAGATCCACCTGTTCTGGTCAGCTCATGCCGAGGCCCCGTTGCTGTGTGGTCACCGCAATGTTGCTGGTTTCATAATATAACAACTTTGTCAGTAGCTGCATCATCACGTCTTGTGCAGAATCCCCTTCCTTCAAGTCTCCAAGTCCAAGACGTACTCTTATTCTCCAATGCAGAACTTCAAAGTATCATTGTCTTCAAGACAAAACACTATTCAATCATCATTATCTCAAAAACTGAAGCTCACTATAGCTTCCTCGTATTATAATGTTAATACAGAATATTTACCTTCGAGAATCAGTATCATCACAAGAAAATCGTTTCCCAGATATAACCAATACCAAGACAGGATTTCGTTTAACCTTCATTATCTCCAAGATTGATTTCCCTCAAGATCCACTGTCTCCAAAAGAAAACATCTAACTACAGTATCTCAAGAGAAGAATCTGCTTACCTCTTGAGTATGAAACCACCTTCATGTCCAAGTATCTCCAAGAAAGAATCTCCTCCTGACCATAGATATAAAGTCTCAATCAGGCCCCAGTACCTCTGAAACAATTTTCTTGAAGCCCCAATTTTTCCCACACAGTACTTCCTCCAAGTTCCAGTTAAACGAAAGAAGCTCCTCCAGGTCTTAGTATATATAAGTCTAAGCCTTCTTCAAGTCCCAGTCATCATCATGACCTAATTTCTTCATAGTCATATATCTCAGAAGCAGGATCTCTTCAAACCCTTTATCTTCAAAACAGAACCTCATCCAAGCCTCCAAGACAAAATCTCCAAATCTAAAAGATTCAGTAGTTTCAGATGAGATTCTTCAATGGGTAACAGTGTGCCACATATCAGATGTTACAGAAAAATAAATGACTTGGAAAAAACAGCAACATTCGCTTCTCTGACCACCAGGGTGTACATAAGAAATATATAGTGCAATATTACTAAGATATAACAATGCCCTCTTAGGTAATTTCATGAGCACAGACAGTGGTTTAAAAGCGTTGTTATATTTGTGTGCGAGGTTCTATATTTTCTTATGGTATTGTATAATGGGTTTTGAAAAAATGGCAAATACTTTATTTAGGAGGGCTTGGTATGTTGATGCTCGCAATGTACAAAGTCTCATTCTGGGAATCTGGTGACTATGTTCAATGGGACACTCTCTTATGTGTGTATAGGTGGTGGGTGTGTGATGTGATCTGTAGAATGGTCCTCCTCCCCCCTCCCTCCCCCCAGAAACCCATGTAGGTAGTCGTAGGCCAAATCCTTTGGTTATTTTTTGTGACTGTTGAGTGATTCTACTATGTTCTGCCATCCCGTAGTTTAAGTGTGTGCTGTCAGTGTGGAGCCTCACCCTAGATATCTGTGTAGGTGTTGCCAAGCTTGTAGTGCGCGCTAGTCATTCAGTGGGCTTGTAGTGGCCCCGCTGCTGCTAAAGCCGCTGCAGCATGAGCCACGGGACAGTATCGTAGCCTCCTGTAGCCAAAATGCTTAGTGTAAGGCAGTCTTGTATACCGATGGTAGTGTATTGTAGCAGAGTGGGGTTGGACTGGCTGGTGGCGTGGGTGACCGTGCATTGCCTCGCCATCGACAGTAGTGATCCCTCGGCAGGCCGGACACCAGTGTCTCGTGTAGGGCGCCACAGCCAGCCCTACCCCCCTACTGTAGCCTACAACTGCTGCCAAGGACTCAGTACTGCCGCTTGCGGGCTGGGGCTGCCCTCGGCCGCCCTCAGCAGGGTGCCCTGCCCGCCCGCGACAAACCACTCTGAACTGCGGTCAGCTTTCACTAGGTTAATAAGAAGAATGTAATATATATTCATAATATAATGATACATATATACTGCATAGGAAATATGCACTATCTATCGTATGTAGGTTGTCCCAGGTGCCGTGTAGGTAGCTGTGTAGTGAGGGATGGGGTGGCAACCCCCCCTCACCCGCACCACTGGTGAGAGCGGCCCTTGGGCCCCCCATCACTTGCCACGGGGGGGCCAGAAGGCCGCCTCCAGGGGTGGGGGCTCCCTTACCCTTAGGGGCTGCCTCCCCTCCCTCCTCGCACCAATACGGGTCTAATAGTGAAGGCGGTGGGCCGCGGCAGATGCGTCGGGTCGCACCTGGCCCACACCTGCCAGGCAGCCTCTGGAGCCCGGCCAGCGAGACCCACATGCTCGCCTCTCACCACCTGCTCCAGGCGCCAGTCAAACCTGATCCAGGCCTCAGTATTAATACAAGTATTACTTACAACCATAAAGTATTGCCAGGTTATTGAAGGCACGAACAAGTGGCACTTGTGCCAGGGCTAGGGTGCGGCCCGGCCAGGCCAGTGCGGCCCCCGTGGGTAATCTGTGCCAGAGTGTCACCAGCTGTCATAGGGTGATGGTGGGTGGCGACTCAGGGTCAGATGTAGCCCGCAGCTGAGAGAGCAAGAGGGCTGCAGGTCACTGTTTGTCGTTGTTGTTGTGGTAAGTGGGCATGAAGCCCCACTGGCAAGTCATGGAACCACCTGCCATCCAGAGGGCAGGACAGTCTTGATGACTTTATATTGTAACTGTAGTAATAATATTGGTGGTGTTTATTAACAGAAGGCAGAAATCTAGTCAATATTATTTTGTTTTACAGAGTTGATAATAAGAGTATTTTTACATGTGAAAACACTGTCTATTTATTATTTTTAGTACACACTTAATTTGCAGCTGGTGAGTGATGTAGCAAGTGGCCGGCCTCCACACTCCCCTCACCCCTTGCTTCCTCAGAGTCTCACTGTTACCCTAATACCAACTGAAAGCATAATAATAGTGTTAAATGAAGCCCTGAAGTAGCAACCTCTTTCTGCTAGTGTCTCTCCCCATACCTCCCTCCACTTGCTCCTCACCAGTCTGGCTATAGGCCCTTGATGTTGCACAGACTTTCACCTAAGTATAACCCAATCACGGCCAGAATGTCCCTTTCACATCCATCTACCCTTTAAAATTACATGGTGACAGCAGTCTTCTGTAGCTGGCACCATTTTGCTCATTCATTCTGTGGGGTTTTAAGGGTTTTAGTCCCCAGGAGTGAGGGGGATCCCTGGGAGTGTGGCAGTGTGGGCCCTTGTCTCACCAAGTTGCTGAAGGTAGACTCCGGGCAAGGCCAGCTGCCACATGCCTGCCCCAGGAGCACAAAAACATTCGTTCCAAGTTCCGTTCCTTGATTTTCCCCATGGGTGAAAGTTCTATTTTTAGCACTGAGCTGCTCAGAAAGTAAAGAATGATTATGATACCTTATGAAATGTTTAATTTTCCAGGATAAAAAAAAAATCCTCAACATAAAGTTATCAGATTAGAGTTTTTATACGAACAAAAAGTAATAATATAATAATAACGAAGATTGCCATAGGGTAACTGTGTTTTGATACCCAAATGCTGTTTTACATCCAAAACTCCAATAAACACATGCGTTTACGTGTAATTACTATGAAAAATTGAAATTAGATTGTATGGATTTCATTGTGACGTGTTCAGCCTGCACAGTAGAGTCCCCAAGTTGTCACCCCCAGTAATATCTCCCTACACAGGTCTCAGGTGGTTTGTCCGTGTGGCACAACACGCCAGCTAATTGTTTATGGAAATTTCGTAGAGGAAACAGCTAGTCATAATGAAATCCAAGGGCCAAAGTATGATTGTCTAGTTCTTTTTTACATGTGCGGTCTGTACTGTATTATGCCATTTATACAAGAAAGACACAGTTGTTGTAGATATAATATACCGGGATGTAGTAAATGCTAGAGTGGACTAAGAAATGGAACAATTTAAACAATAAAACAATGGATAAATAAAGATGTGGTTTTATTGCTAGAAGTTTTGACTTCGTCCCATCCTCTCTCTTTTGACACATTTCAATATCTTATTCTTCTGTTTATTTTCCTTTACCATTCTTTCAGTTTATCTCCACTCACTCTCTTTCCCCCTCTACCTTTTATTTACCTCTTTCTCCTCCCAGTCCTCTTTTCCTTTCCTTACCAATACCCAATCTTTCTTGCTATCTTCTCCACCATATTATATCTTACCTCCTTTCTCCTCTGGCCCCAACCCATCCTGTCATGCCTACTCCACTTATCCATTACTTCAAAAATTACCCATTTGTCATACCTTTCCTATTTCATCATCTTAAATCCTTCCCAGCTCTTTGTTACAATTTTTTCACCAATCTCTCTCATTTCTTCCTACCTCATCAATCTTACTCTCCATGTTCTTTTGTCACTGCCTTGTGCTGCCTTTCTTTTGTTACTCATGTTTGTTACCCATCTTGTCTTGCCTTCTTGGCCTTGTTTGTAGCAGCAAACCCTCTATTCGCAGTACTTCATTCACCTCCTTGTGTCTACATTTCTCTTACGTTCCTTGCCTTCTTACCTGTCCTTTCCCACCTTTCTGTAACATCTGTCTTATACCAATCATTTCCAACTTCTTACTCCTATTCTTCTAGACTTTACTTCTCTCACTTCCCATACTTGTTCTTCGTATCTCTCACATCACCCATTACCTCTTACTTTCCATCCCTTTCCCCACTCTCCTACCCATCTTGGCTTAAATTCCTTCCCCAGCTGTCATCATTTTATTTTCATCTTTTATTCACCTTATGCTAATTCTTTCCCCCTACCTATCCTCAGTTACATATCTTTCATCATAGTCCTCTTTTTCTTATCTGTTATCTCTTATTTAGAAGGTAGTAGTTGGTAGACAGCCAACGACCAGGGAGATTTATTACCAGTACTACCCACCTACGTTTAGGGAGGGTAAATGACAGCTGGGTAGTGAGTCAGCAATTCAGTGGCTAAGTTACACTCCTCTGACCCAGGTAGATGTCTTTCTTCGTCACCCACATGTGGACTGCTGGCATTCTGTCCACAAACATACAGTCTCTCCTTTTCACACATAACACTTGACAACACTTAACACACATATCTCATTCTTTGTAACCCTATATTTTCTTGTGGTGAGTGCTATGCGCTGGCCCCACCTTTGGCAAAATAATAGGAACAGTAGATAGTAGTTATTAAGAACATTAAACTGGAGTATTAGATAGAGGTAGGAAGTTAGAACATTAGTTAGACATCTTTGGTAGAAGAAGTCAGTAGGAATGTTAGGAAAAGGTCTCTGAAAACACTGCACTAGAGTTGTTCTTTGCCAGTGGTCTGTTAGGCTGAGGTATTAAAGGCTAAAAAGTGGCATTGCAGTCCACTAGTTATGGAGACTTTTGCTGTGGCCACCCCTTTAAGGGAATTCCTGAAGGAAATGGGTGTCAGAGATATAGATGGATGGTTATCTCTTATTTGCATCTTCCTGATCCCCCTTACCTCCCATTTATACCAATCCTTTCTTATAACTTATCTTGCTTTTTTTGTTATCCATTCTCCTGCTTATTTCCCTTATTTACTCATTATTATTAGCCCCTCAACTGCCCATCCTTTCCTGCTTTACACCCCTTACTCATACTTTGTACGCTTTCCTACCTTGCTCTCCTTACTCTTGCTTGGTATGCTTTCCAGAGTCATCCTGTTATCTCCCTGTCATACATATCATTTCTCCTCTTCACAACTCTTTTGCAACATATATCCTTTTTTCATCTCTGTTGTATCTCTTATTTTACCTCTCTTATCTGTTTTCTTTATCCATCCTTCCTTACATTTCTTCCCTGGTTGATGTCTTGTAAATTTATTATCCTCTACCTTCTTTATTCTTAACCCTAACCCTTACCAAATCTTTTGTAACCACTCATTATCTTTTACCTACTTCCCTTGCAATTTCACCCATGTCCTTCCCAATCCTACCCATCCT
This sequence comes from Panulirus guttatus, assembly GCA_032361385.1. Taxonomy (NCBI): domain Eukaryota; kingdom Metazoa; phylum Arthropoda; class Malacostraca; order Decapoda; family Palinuridae; genus Panulirus; species Panulirus guttatus. The sequence goes on from JAUUDW010000003.1 coordinate 207,125, forward strand.
TTGTTATTCTTTACCTTACTTTTCCACTCCCACCACGTCTTTCCCTCAGCCGTCAACTTGTCGTTCTCTCTCCCTAACTCATTCCTACTTCTTTATCAGATATTCCTTGTCTTCTCCCCAAACTGCCCTCAAATACTCAACCCCCTTTCCTATCCTTTCTTGTATCCCACGCCCCACCCCTCTTGTTCCTCTTCCTAGAAGACATTTTTTTTCGTACTTTACCAAACGCATATCTTTCCCTCATCCCCAACTGTGATCATTCATTCACCAGCCATCTCTCCCCACCCTCAAAACATCGCCTGCTACCAGTCCTACCCTGCTTATCACTCTTGCCCACAAAGTATGTTATAACCCACTTGAAAACTACCAAATACAAGCTATTAAATATTTCTTGAATCAGATATTCTGAAGTGGATGAAACGTAGATATTTAATGAAGCTGGTCAGGGATTAGATGAGGGGCTCGCGGATGGGAAATTTAAACCCATTTTTTTTTATTTCAACTTGCCGAATATCCTGTCCGTATATGAGAAAGTACAGCAAAGTAATGGAAACCTGAATAAGCTATCCGTTAAGGTATAGGGCCTAAAATAATGGTTTGTTCAAGGTTCAAATTAATTGATTATAGTATATGAGAGAGGGTATTGGGGAAATAATATGAAGTACATAAAGGAAATCTGAAGACAACAGGGAATCACGGTGACCTCAGCGCCATCTGTCGGGTGAGTTGCAAGATGTCGCCACATACAAGAACTGGAATTCCTCGTCTGAGTCTTCAATCTGGTCAGTGTGTATAGTGAATCTGGTGTGGACAGATGTATCAAGAAGTGTTTGTTGCTACTTTATAATTTTGAAGGTATGTATTTTGTATACGTCCACATGAGGCCTTAATATGTTACGTTCATGCTCATAGAATTTCAAGATTGTTCTAAAGTTTCGACTGGTTAAGTAGCTAATAAGCATTGTTGAATATTGCCGGCATTGTATTCAGGGTCGAAGTAAGGCATGGGGCTAAACTCAGCGCCTGTTTGGTATTCCTTAAAACATTTTCAAGTAACCTAGAGCCCCGCAAACTCTTAATCCTGCCCTGTGTACCTGCAAATATATACAATACAATGGCGTGATTTGAACTCTGTCAACAAAGAGCTTGGAGATGCAAAGTTGTGTTTTGTTAACGATCGTTGTCGTTTACCCTAAGGCACACTGTTTTCTGGCGTGCCATGCAAATGTCTACGGAACAGTTGCTCATAGGGTTAGGTTCCTGAATATTTTAAGCTTTGTGGGAGGTCATTTGATTGGCAAAGGTCACAAATATCGCCTGACCGTGAGCCCGGCCCCGGCCATAGACACCCACGGAAATAATTTCAATACGCACCGGCAGCTCTTGACCTCTGATAACTCACTCGGTGTCAAGGTTTGTTCATGCCATGCCGGCTGTAATCGCAATCCTTTTACCTCGTTTTTATGTGTATATTTATATTTTTTTAATTTTACCGTGTATGTATGTGCCCCTTTGTCAATCAAATCACAACTCCAGAATTGGAACAGTGGCTCATAAAAAACAATGTCGGCGTCTTAACAGAAGTCTTTAAATCACTTCTTTAACCCCAAAGAGAATGTGTCAAGCTCACATCCTCCAGTCATTGAACGGCCAGCAATTCCTACTGAGCAATACACCAACCATTGTTACCTTGCCTTCGTTATGGTTATGAGGCTACTTGCATTACTCAGGAAGCTGGCCACGTCCACACTTTAGTGTGTGTATCTGCGTTTAGGGGCAGTTGAGTAGCAAGTGGTAGGTGTCTTCACCATTTTGTGGTATCATGGGCATCAAGTTTCTTGGGATACGTTGAAAGAGTGTATTTATAGTGTTATAGTGAGGGATGAAAACCATGAACGTAAATAGGGCAATATGACTTGTGTACTTGTCTTGTGGGGAGGGGTGGGTGTTGGTTTCTGATGGATGTATGTTTAGGGGGTTGGACTTTAAGACTTGAGTTTGAGTGTTTTTCAGGGTATTTCACCGTGCATGTGTTTTGTCATTGTTGTATTTGTTGGGGGTGGGGGGGGGTGATTGGTGAGTAGGGGTACCTGAAGTGGCTATGGTAAGCTTTTTACTTGTGCTTAGGGACTGGTGGTTATTTATAAAGTGGGATGGGTATAGTATATGTATACCTGTATGAAAATATGTATTGCATGGTGACATGGGTACTTGTATGTATATATGTGAATATTATCCATGCTGATTCTGTTAAGTGCTGCACCAAGGAGGTTGTTTTCTGTGTGTGTGTGTGTGTGTGTGTGTTGCATTGCCAGCAAAGATATAGAGATGTGATATACTTTAAACACTTGTGTCACTGTTTCTGATGAGCTGAATAGGTGGGAAGCCCATGGGTGGCTCTTGCTTCTCCTTAGAAGGGCCAGGGCATGCATTATGTATTAAATGTTTTTGTGGGTACTGTGAATAACATTTTGATTTTCCACTTTTTTTTTTCAGATCATCTGTGCCTCCAAAGAAGTTGTTAGGTGATGGAAACAGAAAATTAAATGACAAAGAAGAATTGAAGAAACCTTAAATCTACAAAATTGTCATCTAGAGTTGGAGAAGTCCAATCAGTGGAAAACACTACTCAAAAAAACATGAACAAAGTTTCAGCATTGTTGAAGGGTATTGTGTAAATCACCCAGACAACTGTATAAGTCAACCATACCTGTGAAAACTTTACCTAACTTCATGTAGAAACCGAGTTTCATCATTCGGTATAGTACTTGAAATGTGGCAAAGGTGTTCTCATCTTGATTCTTGCATGCGTGTTGAAAGTAAACACTCAGCAAGCACTCAAAACAGAAGTATAACTTATGAGCAGCTGATTGCATATGATATGACATTAACTTTTTCAGTTAATACAAAAATATTGCAAATTTTTGTGTGATTTAGGTGAGGGGGTTCATTGGTTTTATTGAAACCTAGAAGTCTTTCCCTAATTGTAACCATACATTTTCCCGTCATATTATCGTAGCATAAAATGTAATGCTTCACATGATTTTTCACTAGTCAAAGTCATTTCTACTAAGTATAAGTTCATTGATATGTATTTCTTCTAAATCCTTGAGTTATTTTTGTTTTACCCCAAAACAAGAACTTTAACAGACTTTTTATTGCATAATAGAAAGAGAACTTATTGAAAGGATTCTTTTCCAGAAATGATAACCTAGAATTTTCTTTAATGCCATAGAGGCCAACAGATAGCATTGATCATGAACTGAGATAAACATATATATTTCAGAGCCTAATTATGAAGGTTAATGGTCCGAAAGCAACATTTTTACCTCTGTGAAAAATCAGGAATGGAGCCAAGATTTCCTTGAGAAGTATGTATGTGAGTGAAACTGCCAGCATTTTTTTGATATAGTTTTGTTACGAAGGTATTGATCTTCATTTTATTAATGGTGCAAAAGTGTCTAAGTACTTTATATGTTTCATCTTATGATCAATTAATTAAGCACAAATCTATTATGCATCATAATTGATTACATCATATAACTTAACACTCATGGCCTTACATTTGATGAGAACAATGAAATGTAGATGCACTTGTTTTTGTGCTTTTCAACTATTTGTCACACTCATTGTAAATCAAGTAACTTCCATCCCATCCCACCTGAACCACTCCACAACTTACCACAGACACTGTAGAAATGAAAAGCTAACTCATGCCTCTCACTTCAGTAACCTCTACTTACACATCTCACCTCCAACAGATATAAACTCTGATAAAACACATAACAACTGAAATAATCCAACAAGCACTTATCCTCCGTCTTAAACCCCACCCCACCCGACATACACCCATCAGAAGCCACACACTCCCATACATGCTCTGGACATCACCCATCACTAAAACACTACAGACATTGTTTCACCATATCCCAAAACCCTTCATGATAACCATGCAGCTACCAAACGAAAAGACTGAGCACTTACTACCCAAGTGTCTTGAACTTTGCACAAAAACCTATACAGAGCATCACTACACTTTGTGACCTGTGGTCCTGACCAGTATACATGAGGTCTGGTTGAAGGGTAGTGGTAGTAGTCCATGTACACTTTAACATCTTTCAAATGACCAGCAGTCATCACAAACCTTTATAGTGTATTTCAGCTTTATCAAAATTTACCCATTCTTTTTTTCCTACTTGGGATTTTTTTCATGTATATCTTTCTGGTTCTTCCTGTCTCCACAGGATCCGACCAACTCAGTATGCCTAAGTTACCATCCTTAAAAACCTTTATAACCTTCTTATATCATTATTTTATTCTGCAATTTGCTTACCTCTACAGAATTGCATTCAAGGGAACATACACTTTATGCAAGGATTACTTTCTAAAACTGGAGTTCAAAGCCCAAACCCATTTTTGCCCTCCCAGATAACTTTCAATCTTTCCACACATTCTTTAACGCTCCCAGAACTTTCAACCCCCTCCCCACCCCATGACTAACTTCCATTTCCACGTTCAACACATACACATATATGTACATACACACACACATGTATATTATTATATATTTATTTATTATGCATGATCGCTGTTTCCCACATCAGTGAGGTAGTGCCAGGAAACTGACAAAGAAAGACCCATCCCCCTACATACACACATGTACATACATGCACATATATGCACAGTACATATATATACATATATACCCACATACACATG
>JAUUDW010000003.1:280865-291276 GCA_032361385.1 Panulirus guttatus
CAAAGATTAGAAGGTATCATGTTGGTCTCGGAAGCCAGAGACATATATATGTTCAGACATAACTGGGCCATACGAGTCAAATCAAATTACTACATACTCCTTCTCGTACAGGCTTTCGGAAGATTATAAGTTGAGACTTTAATGTTATAGGCTATGTAAGATGTTACTTGCTGTAACAAGCACGTAACGTAACAGGCTAGATAAACCACTACATACCGTAAGAGGGTAGGTAAGCCGCCATATAACGTAACGGGCTAAGATATGCCACTAAATAACGTAACAGGCTACGTTAAGTCGCCACATAACGTAATAAAGCTGTCAGCCTCTACGTAAACATAACAGGTTAGGTAACCCACCTCATAAAGTAACAGGCTACGTAATTCGCCAGAGGCCTCCGCGGTGATGTGGTAAACGCAACTGACCGCGATTCCCCAGTGCTCATCTTTCCCTCAGAGATGGTTGTTAAATGGTTAAATGGGTTGGTTATCTAACTTAGGCTGGGGTGTGTGTGTGTGTGGGTGTACATATATACACAGACGTAATCATATGATTCGTATACATACACGAGGTTTTAAGAGACGGGGGCAACACGAGTGTTACATCGTCTCCCAGTAACACACGAGTAGTCATCACATACCGTGATAGGCTAGTTGAACCATCACGTACCCATGAATAACACCACAATCAACAAATTTCATAATGTATCAATAATACCTGAACAGATACCTAAACCTACACTTAATTCCCACAAATCTTAAGGCAGGAACGTCGAACTCACCTTAACTCGGCGTTCACCTCCTCACATATAACGTCCGGGCTGGTCCGTACGTTCTCAAACGTTCAGTTTAACACACACCTGAATCCTCCTGCAGTCTAACATACACTGTGGTGTTCAGCAGAACACTCGCATTGTGCCTAGAACACGTGGTCAACTGTTAATTGCGTCCAGCAACATTCTCACCTCCTTACCGTAACACTACTGAACCAACTAACCAACGCCGAGTCGGGCCCTTCCTTGTCTAACCCCAGGGAAGAATCTATTCAGGGAAAATATCGGTCACGTTAGTCAGTTTTTATTAAGAGATGCGAAGTGTTGTACTAACGCCATCTTCCGGGTGAATTGATAAGTTGTAAAGGAAAACGTATTGAAAACGGTTTAGGATAAACTAATCAAAATTCGTGAATGACACCCACATAGACGTCGTGCTTTACGAATATCTAATTCATATGAATCATGGATGTGTTTAATATTGATCAATGTATGAAAATATGTTGATTTATAACTTTTGTAAACCCCTTTCATTTCTTTTATTTATCCAGAGTTCTTCATGTAAACTCGTGTTATATGACTAGTCTATTAACAGAAATATTGATAGATAAATTGGTTATAAAAATATCATGTCCATTATCGTTACCTAAAGCAACATGAAGTTAGCTTAGGTTTTCATTTGTTCTACTGATTCATATACTTGACGGATTTTACCCTAATTTCCATGGATTTAGTGTTTGCATGGCAGTATGGAAAACGTTCCGTGCAGGATAGTGGGAAGGAAGTAATGATCTACAGTAAGAAATTAAAGAGGTATTGTTTCCAGAATTTCTGAGGACGTCTTTATTTAGAGGGCCAATAATTCTACAAAAAATATCGAGGTAGATTTCAAGTCAAATGGTGTAATACGATGCTTTGGACTCGAGTGGTGGAGAGTTCTTACAAATATTGAGTTCATGCAGAAAACTGCACTTTGTACAGGCATGCGATAAAGTACCAATTCTTCTGTGGTACACTTGGAAGACCTCTGAATGATATAAAGCTTTCATAATGGGAATTGAGCTTATGAGGCTAAGTAATGGTACGAGTGGTACGAGGTAAATGCTGGTGCTAGGGCTTTGCAATGTAACCATAGTTAATGAGTGTTTTCCTGCATGGATGATGCAGAATCAAAGGTAGATGAAATTGCAGCATATCTATGAACTATGGCAAGTTGCAATGGGGAATACAAAGTTATTGCAGAGCCGGTGCTGTTGTATTGAAGAACAGTTGTGTTAAATACCTATATCCTGCAGCTTAATAGTACATGCCAAATTGGAAATTGTGACTGTAAATGACTGGAGCCTTTCACATCTTTTGTCCTATTCAGGAAATTTCTTTCGTAGGTATTTGCAATTCACGAAACGATTAATGGTATTTTATTTCAGCTTAGTTCAATGGGGGAAAACAGCTCACTTCGTATTTATTCAACGAGTTTTCTTTTCATGTGCATTTCTCTGTAGCACGCTCCCTTGGGGAACTCCCTAAAGAAGGTGGCCGTTCTTCATAACTGGTTAACTCCAACGCAGCTTCTTAAGACTTCATTGCCACACTCTCAACAGGCCATTGTCAGAAGGTAACTAGAACAGTGTTTTCGTATTGCTGTCTAATGCTCCTACCCACTGCATCTGTTTACTGCCCCTACTAGTTTGCCAAAGGCAGGGGTAGGTCATAGCCCTAACTATAGGAAAATCTAGTTACAAGTAATGAGTTATGAGAGTCAAGTGTTGAGCAAGACAAGGACACTGTATGTTTGTGGACAGAATGCCAGTAGTCCGTGTGCGGATGAAGCTGAAATGAAATTACAGCCACGAGGTTTCAAAGGTGTGCAATTTGACAAAAACCAGTCGTCACTAACCTCCCCATTACCCAGGTGGGATGTACCAGTAATATACCTCCCTGATTGGTGGCTGTCTACCAACTTCTACCCATCTCAATAGGTTTTCTTAACGTATTTATCTAGACATTTACATTTGTTGCAAGATCTTGTTTGAAAAAAGGTTTAAGCAAGGGTTAAGGAAAAAAATCTTCATACAGTCAAACAAAATACTTTATTGAAATTCTCTAGGTTAGCCATTACAGCATTCAACAAAACTTGCGCCATGAAAGACGATAAAATCTTTCTAAATATTTCTTTGTGAAGGAATATTAAGAATAAAAATAAAAAACTAAATAAAAAGTATCCTTAAGAGTATGATTTGGATAGCAGAAATGATCATATTCGAAAGAAACATAAAATGTATAGGGCCATTCCAGTAAATAAAAGACAACAAAAATGCATAATCTAAACTTGGTGGATCACAATATGGAAGTTGATTTAGTTGATGATGTCACCTGAAAGTTGCTCCTCCAATTTGATTTCAACATAATTGTTACTTCAAGGCACCTAAAAATGTAATAAATTTACTGGAAAGAAATTAAAAATAATAATTACATAATTTTAGCGACATTTACAAAAAACACAATTAATACTTGCCATTATTTTCTGCCTTTTCAATCATTAACTAATTTTATGCGGGGAAAGATAACAAAGTGTATCAAAACTGCCCATAATCTGTAACCTAACCTTATTTCTAATAAATGAGCTGCTGGATACAGAAGCAAGGCTAGCTAATACACACACAAATAATCATGTCACTGCCGAAGTTATTCTACATCATGTGTAAGTAACCAGCATAACTAAATCAGCTTCCATTCATGTAACTTATTACCTGTTCTTCAGATCTATTGAGACATTTTGCTTAATCACATCTTTGGTAAAAAACTAAACATAAAGTGTGAAGGTGACCACAGTGTATATACATACCCATAAGAACTAGGAGTAATAGAAACAGGGTAATGTCAATATATCCTATTGGAGACATAAGAAATTTAGAAAAATAAACACTTAAAATTTGTACACACTCCCTACTTTGTGTATGCCATGTTTGTTGACCACAGAGATTCTATAATTAGATTCCATAACACTGGCCTAACTAACCAGCAACTCTTGGTATGAAAGAGACACCACTATCAATTAGTTTGGAATGGTCCCTTCACCAGCCTGCTTTGTTGGCAAGTAGAATTCATATATAATCAACTTAAGTGCCAGCAGGTTAACAGAAAAAAAAAAATCACCATAGTAATGATAAAAACACATGGGCACCAACAATATGATTTGGGGAGGGGGTAAGGATGAAATAAATATCTACAAACCTAAACTCTAATGATGTTCTCAGAAATAAATTAAAAAAACAAATACAATTTTGGAAATCCCTCAGTTTTCTGGAAGGATGTTCAAACTGGTAACATCTGGACAGATACGTTTCAGGGTAATATATGCCAAAAAATGAAGGTTCCAGGAAATGCATTGGATAGTTCATTGTTGTTAAGGAGCAGCAACATGAACTTCTAAAACATGAGATTAAAACTGATGGGATCATAACGTAGGTGTTTCTGACGGTGCCAGGAGGACCGAGTGCCTCAACGCATCACCAAATAGTCCTGCAGCAAAGGTGCGTCTTAACACATCAACAATGAAGGTGGGCCAGGGGGACGCAATGTCCTAACTGATCTGGAGCTGGTGCTTCACTGTTCCCCAGCCAACATCTTGGAAGACCAACAAATCCAAGCAATTAAAGCTTGGTCTCAGAGCACTTAAGGGTGCATTGTGGGGGACAGTCTATAAAGAAACTTTGGGGACAAAATAAATAAACAAATAATAAATAAAACAAATATTCCTAAAAAATGTGAAAATGTGTGCAAAATATATACGTATAAACCCTTGGGCCACTTTTAAGGGAATATTGCAGCTTTAAGGATGCACTCCATGGAGAAGCAGAGTAAGGTGGGCTCTGTTGGGGTAAAGGTCCTCTACTCAGCTAGTTTACTAACAATAAAACCTCAGGGTGACTTCTAGCTTGTATTGTAACCACTTGCAGCTGGAACATTTTTATGCAGCTTGTTAATAGTTGTATACTAATAATACCGAAGAGAAGAATTTCCAGCTCCCAACCCATCTTTGTCTCCTTCTAAAACCACTTTTTTCTATCCTTTATGTTATCATTTTACAACCCCAGGGCCTCTTTTAAAGAACTCCCACAGCATCATGACTGTCCAGCTCCACATAAGAGTAGGGAAATGACGGATTCTTATGGACCTAGGTTTTCAATATGAATGTACTCCTTTCTGTTCGCTGACAATGATACAACCTTGCCAAAAGTGCCATCTGGCTCGTGGTATACCTTCCCTGTCTGTTTTTCCCCCTTTCTCACTTCTCTATATTTCAATTAGGGCCCAGCCTTGATGTGGACTTTTGTCCGTGACTTGGGGGGGGGATCACTTGCATGAGGAGTCTGGTAACAAACATTTTCATTACATAACCCCAAGGTCCCTTGATGGGGGTCCTGCAGCTTCATACAAAGGCAAGGAAATGATGTAAACCCATTACAGCAATAAAGTTCTTGCTGAGACTGTACTTCTTTCCATATAATAATATTACCCCTGGATACTTTTTCTGGGGCTTCTACAGATGCATGGCCACACTACATTCCATGGCATGGATACGGTAAATTCCTTCAAAGGAAGAAATTCTTTGAAAAGACTGTTTACAGCTTCAGTATATATGACTTCTCACTCATGATGTAACCTTTAAGTGAGAAGAGTTCAAAAACATCCTATTCCATTTTTTTCACACCTGATAGCCATTTCCCGCATTAGCGAGGTGGAGCTAGGAACAAAGAAAGAAAGGCCACATCTGCTTACATCCGTTCTCTACCTGTTGTGTGTAAAGTACACGTGCATAAATATATATATAATATATATATATACTTGTATAGGTAATGCCGGATTCTGCCTACACCATGAGTGAAAGGACCCCTTCAATGAGACTGTAAAACCATCAATAAAGGGAAAGGAGTACGATCTTACTGACAAACCTACTTTCCCTGCTCCTGTGAGAAGTGCAGCCTTGAAGCTGCAGACATGCCATATAAGGAGTCCCGGGGATAAGTAATAAATATATAATAACGTGTCACTGAACTCCTCCAGGTGGTGTTTACGCCACAAGCAAAATATCACTCTTAGAGAGGCTGTAGCATCATCATTTGGAAATGAGTAGTCTCACCAAGGACCTTCTCTCTCCAAAGAAGTCCATCATTTCTCTGCTCCTGCATGGATTGTAGCCTTCATGCCACAGATCCCAAAAAAATGTTCATACTTGTTCGCAGTTTCCCTTTAGTGCTATGGGCAGGCAAAGAAATGACCTCATTTGCTTACATCTACTTTTAGCGATCATGTGCAATGCATGCAATGAAACCACAACCTCTTATCCACAACCAGGCCCCACAGACCTTTCCTTGGTTTCTCTTGACCATTTCATGTGTTCTGGTTCAGTTTACTGACAGCACGTTGCCTCCTGTACACCACATTGCTCCAATTCACTCTATTCTGTGTACATCTCACACCCTCCTCAATGTTTATGCCCAAGCACTCAAAGCCATTTTCACTAAATCCTTCAATCTCCAACTCGGTCTCTCCTTTATCTTGTTCTCTCCACTGCTAATACATATATCCTCTTTGTGCAACCTCTCCTCAGTCATTCTGTCTACACAACTTCACTTCTCAACCATACTCTTCTTATTATCACACCTCTCTCTTATCCTATGACCTCTTATTTGATCAACCCTCCATACACATTTCATTTCCAACATTAACCCTCTTCCATATAGTCTCATCTAGAGCTCAAATCTCACATCAATCAACACTATCGAGACTATTATACCTTCATACATGCATAATAATAATAATAAAAAATAAAAATAATAATGATTTTTCATACTTGATCACAATTTCCCATGTTTGTGAGGTAGTGCCAGGAACAGACAAAGAAAGGCCACATCCGCTCACATTCTTTCACCAGCTGTTGTGTGTACTGCACTGAGACCACAGTTCCCTGACCACATCCAGGCTCCACCAACCTTTCCATGGTTTACCCGACACTTCACATGCCTTAGTTCAGACCATTAATAGCACTTTGATCCTAATATGACACCTCGTTCCAATTCTCTGTATCCCTTTGCATGCCTTTCACCCTCCAGCATGTTCAGGCCCCTATCAATCATAATCCTTTACACACCATTCTTCTATCTCCAGTTTAGTCCCCGTTTGCCTCGTTCCCTCCACTTTTATCAATATATCCTCTGTCAGCCTTTCCTCACTCATTCTCCCTGTATGTCCAAACCATTTCAGCACAGCCTCTTTAACTCTCTGAACTATACTCTTTCCAATACCATACATCTCTCCTACTCTTTCATTACTCACTTGATATAACCACTGCACACCACACACTGTTCACAAACATTTAATTTCCAACACATCCACTCTCCTTCGCACAGTCTTATCCATAGCCCCTGCCTTGCATCCATGTAATATTGTCAGGACTGCTATACCATCAACCACACCTATTTTTGCCCTCCCAAATAATGCTCTCTCTTCCCACACATTCTTCAGTGCTCCTAGAACCTTTACCCCCCCTCATCCACCCTAACACTGACTTTCACTTCCATGATAATTGAAAGAAATATAAACAGAATTGAGAAAGGGGGAAAACAGACAGGGAAAGTATTTACAAATTTTTGAGAAAGTGAAAAAACTGTCTCTTAAAAGTATCTTGCTCATTTATGTATTTGTTTTTGAAGAGGCAGAAAGAAGAAAGAATAGTACAATTGCTGCTACGATCACATGATATGTAATGTTATCAAAGCTAATCCATTGACTAATGCCATTGCTTTTCTGGCTGAAGTCAGTTCCATATGAAATCAGGATTGAGCATTGGCTAATGAGCACAGCAACAGGGAGAAACAGTATTGTTTATCAAGCAAGACATGGTAGTTCAGTGCACTAACTCAGCCTGTGGCAAAATCTTTTCATAGGTACTTCTTGTTAGTACACCTTACTACAAATGCTAAGATTTATTCCTAAGTAAATCTTACAGTCACTTCCTTAAGAATGTGAAATGATTATTATACATCACATAAATGGATTTCTTATACTACAGACTTTGTTGAATCTTACATTATGATTATATAAATTTTTTTTGTAGAGGTTAGGAGGTAGATGCATCTGCATTTCTATTTTTCTAGTTTTTTCTTTTCTAATATCTTTCAGTCAGTTTAGATTCCCAGTGTAATTGTTTTGTCTTAAGCATGCTCTGTTTCAGCTGCTCTATTAATAGCAAGAAGTAACATTTTATTTTTCTTCAGGTGAAAGCAAAATTGGTTGAGCAGGTTGAAGAAGCCAAGAAAATGAAAATTACAAACAAAAATATGCGTGAAACTGTGAAATGTATTAACTCATTTGCGCTTGCTAATGGTATATTCCAGTCTCTCAAATGCCCTCTATGTCCCAAAACTTTTCGTGGGCAAGACTTTCTCCAGTCCCATTTGTGGAGGAAACACCCTACTCATGCCAGTAGTGTACCAATCCCACAGGTTACTCAGATGCCTTCAGCTGTATCAGGTTCGTTTGTGCGTCCAACAGTGACCTCTGAAACTAAAAACCATGAGCAACCTCACAGCCTTGCTACTCCACTTCAGTCTGCACCCACTGGTATTTCTGTGAAGACTAATGATGTTGATTCATTTAGATTAGCAGAAATTGAACAAAAATTCAGTATGATGAATGAAAATTTTACCAAGATTATGAAAGAAATGGAAGAGCAAAAGAGATCATTAGAAACAGAAAATGAAAAAAGGCGAGAGGAAGTTAAGAAGGCTTGGGAAGAAAAAGATGATATGGAAAAATCATATAAAACCCATCTAGAGAACTTAAGTGAACAGATTGCTAACCTTCAAAAGGGAGACATAAACACAGTTCCTTCATTTGATCCAGAGGGGTTTGTAGAAGTCATCAAAAAGCAAGCAGAAGAGTTGAAGTTCTTGCAAGCACAGATCCAAAATCAGGCTAAGAATAACAGAGCAGAAGAAAGGAGTGAGGATGTTGTGGATGGACTGTCAAATGAACTCCAAGCCCTTAAGAAACAACTGAGTGAACAGAAGAAAAATCACAAGCATTCTTTAAAACAAATACAAGAATCACTACAAAGTGATTATGAGGAAAAACTGAAATTTGAAAAAATCAAGCTAAGGGAGATGATGAAGGATATAGCTCAGCAAGAGGCTTCAATAGCAGTTATTTCACAGAAACCTCCACCATCCCCTAGAACCCCAACAAGAAGAAAACCACCAATACTAAACAAAGCTACTAAGCCATCCATGGTACATGAACTCCCTGGAACTTCACCAGTATTAGCATATTCTGACACTAAAATTGAATCAAATATCCATCATATGGATACTCATGACTCAGATACTGTGTCGGAATCAGAGAGCGAAACTGATACATCATGTTGGAACCAAAGTAACTTGAAGGTGAAGCGGTTTCAGATAAGAAGCTCAAATACAGAAAACAAAGAAGAAATACAAGAACCAAACATGCAAAAGGAAAATGACTTCCAGTCTGAACCTTCATCTTCTGATTCTTCTGAAGATGATAAAAGTCTTTGTGAAGATGACAAGTCATCTGAATCATTAAATCTAGAAACTTTGTTGAAAGATAATCCACATCTGTGGAATCAGATGCGTGAGGCAACATCAGATGTTCTTTCTTCAAAGTTGTCATTATTAGGAATAAGTCCATCAACAACTGGCATAAAATCAGAAATTTTGACCTCTTGTTTATCACATCTGAGAAAAGAAAGAAGGAAGTTTGAGGGAAAATACGATAATTTCTTGGATCTAAGGAAACGTTTAGAGAATGAGATCAGAGCTAAGGTTGATGACAAAATTTATAATGCTGAAGATATATCTGAAATCCAGCCACTTTCAGAAACACTGAATAATTATAAAAGCAAAGGCAAACAGTCAGGTGTACTTTCAAGAGTTGTGAAAAATGTTCGGTCAAGAGTTAAGGAGCAATCACGGGTTCTCTCTTCAACTGTATCGAAAACAAGTGAATCTATGAAGTTGGGTGTTAAGGATATGTTCCACTCCAATACTAAATCAAATGATGATGTCAGAGTCATTTCAGGAACAAGTAGAATTTCTTCTGTCTCACAAGAAAAGGCTGAATCTGAAGTTGATAGTTCAACAGAGACAGAATCAGAAGAGTCAAGTAGTGCTCAGGTAGAAATTCATAATGAGACCTCAAAGTCTGTAACAAGAAACTTGTTTAGGAATGAGCCCCTAACAATGGAGTCAGGTGCACGACCAAAACAGGGTAATTATTTTGATAACAAAACATATGGGCAAGTTGAGGAGAGTGAATCTGAATGGGATTCTGAACCAGAATATGAAAACTGTAAACAAGAACCACCAAAAAGAACTGACAGTTTGAATATATCAAGAGAATCAGCTGACTTACACACTATCAGTGGCAACAGTTGGGATTCATCTGAATCAAAACAAATTAAACTGAAAAAAGCAAGTGGAGAGATGGTTAGCAACCTCACTCGATCCATTGAGCTTCAGTTGAGTGGACGCAAAAAGGACAAACCTGCAGGGGCTGTGGATGTCATGGGTGGCACCACTGTACCAGGAACTAGTCATGGGGGTGGGGGGATTTTAG
>JAUUDW010000003.1:316727-333364 GCA_032361385.1 Panulirus guttatus
TATGGCTCTTTTTATTGATCTAACACGCTTTTCAGTGATATACTTTTTTAGTAGATTATTGGTAGACTTGAGGTTTTATTACATGCTGACGTATTACTTTACTGATTGAAAAAAAACTTTTGCATTAGATTAAACATTTTATTGAAACGAACTTCTGGACTTGAGACTACTGGATGATAAAGTTCTATATATATATTGGTGACTTTAATTCTCTTTACTATCTCATCTTGAAGCTTTACTTGTTGACTTAACACTTTACATATAAGATGTCACTTGAACTTTACTCGTGCATTTGAGAAATTATTGTACACTTAACACTCTACTGGTTGACCAGACACTTGTCTGTCTACTTAAACCACTTAACTTGGCAATTCATCGTAAAGAAGAACACCACTTTATTTAGCCCTTAAACATCTTGGCTACTTTAACATGTTTTTTTTTACTGACTCCTGTGCAACTTGACAACACCGTTACTTTCGTTTGGTCTGAATTTGTTACTGATTACCTGGAACAGTTGACCTGACTCTCGCTGGTCCCAACAGGTTCGAGCGTGACCTGGCCACGAAGAAGAGAACGCGGGAAGAGTCCAAAGTGCTGACGGTGCGCCACCAGAAGGAGCGGGAGGAGCTCGAGAAGAACATGACCATCAAGCGGGATATGAAGAAGGAAAACCTGACACGCAAGATGCTCGAGCATGAGAGGTGGGTGCCTGCTCTCCTGGGCCGTTGAGCGTCCTGGGGGTGCCAACTGTCTTGAGGTGGCTTCTCCCCTGGACTGCCAACTGTTCTGGCGTCCCGGTTTTCAACATGCATTAGTCATTTTCATATCACCGGGTCGTAATCCACAGTCTCACTATATCAGCCATTCCCATCGCTGCTTTGAATAACTTCCACGTTGCAAGTGCACAAAATTTTTGCCTGGGATGAACAGCCGTGAATGATGTGTGTATGTTCATCCATCCAGTTACTCATGAATCTGAACATGTCTAAAGAAAGCGAGGGTCGAGGGACGTACGTAGGTACGTCTGTGAATGAATGGCAAGATCCCGTTCGTAATGTTGAATGTTATCGTCCATTCAGGACTAGCGTTAGTTCCAGTGAGAGGTGATGATCCTTCCTTCCAGTTCTTGGACGAGGAGACAGAGAATGTGGACAATGGTCATTACAGTTCATTTGAGTGTTCCGTGCATGGATGGGAGTAGAGAGTGTGTGTGGTGAGGGCAACACGTGAAGGAGCATTTAACCAGCCAACTTGAGATCCTGGTAGTAGACGGTGTTATGGTTCTCTGATGGTTTTCCTTTCAGCTGCGTCGAGGGAATGGGACGGGAGTGTTGAGGTGTGGCTCTCCTGCTTTGCATGTCTGGTGAGGAAAACTCCTTCTTGCTGTTTATGATAATGTTTCTCATGTGTAAACATGCGAAGACTGCTGCCTCTTGGTATCATCCGTTCGTACTGTAGTGTGTCCTGTGTGATTAGATTTTGTTTTTCAGTTTGTGATATGTGTTGTGGTTCGTATGTGGTTTAGCCGTTGAGATGTGATATGGGAGAAGTGCTGCAGAGGCGAAGGGGGGGGGGGGAGGCAGGTGTAAGAGGAGATGCAAGAGTGAAGGTCAAGGGCGGCATGATGAAGGTTGAAGCCGAGACGGAGAAGGGTTGAGACAGACATGACCGAGGTGGTTAGGGGTGCAGTAGAGGAGGTGGCCAAGATGGAAAAAGGGGGCGGCAGAGATGGACGGCTGAGGTAGGCAGTCAGAGTAGGTTTGTGTGTGTGTGTTTTGGGTGGCGTGAGGCAGTTGAGGGAGTGGGAAACCTCCGTAACTGACCAGGTGTTTCCTGGGCGACGCAGGGCGGCCACGGCGGCGCTGGTGGAGAAGCACAGCAAGGAGATGATGCGCCTGATTCAGGAGAAGCGCTCGGAGTACCTGGAGGACGAGGAGGTGCTCGAGTGCTACCCGGCGCAGCCTCCTCCCCCTCAACCGCCTCCCCAGACCAAGACGGACATCTACACCGACCCCGACGAGTTCGCTGAGGTCGACCAGCTAGCCATACAGGTGAGTCCGTTATGGACGTCTCGACCACACTCACGTGAAGAGACGGGAGTCCCCGCGAGTGTAGTAGAACTCCCTTCCTCATACAGGACAGGTAACTGATTACAAATAGGTAATTACATACACACGCACTCGTGTTCCAGGCTCCTACATCTTCTCACTGTTGTGATAATTACTCAGGCCCACGTAAATCGGCAGCGTCCGGGCTAATTCTACGAGAAGCTGTGTTGGTGTGTGTGGATTGTGTGACCCATCAGCCCTCCGCCCCTTGAGGGCCATCTTGCCTCAGTGCCGCATCGCCCTCTTCTCCAGCACAACTCCCCCTCCACCACTCCTCCTTGAACAGTGTTTCTCCGTCACCATTCCATCTCCACACCTCTCTTTCTCTCTTCTCCAACATCCGATTCTTTTTCCATCGTTCTTCTCTCTCCTCCTTCGTCACCTCCCTCCACCACCACACTGGTCTCTCTCCTCCAGCAGTATTCTAACCTCCAACCTTTCATTCTTCTCCTTCTCATTCAGTCCCTCTCTTCCCTCCAACACCACGCCATTCTCCACCATCCCTCGCTGTCTTCTACTTCACTCACCCTCTCTATCATCACCAACATTTTCTCCCCTCCAACCCACTCCACCATATCGTGTCCTCCGTCTCCACCACCAACACCCCCTCACTGTGTGTGTGTGTGTTTGTGTGGTTGGTGGAGCAGCGCTAATCTCGCTCCCTCTCCCAAGGTCTGTTTACTAATACACCTTTACAAAGCAATATACCCTTCAAGATGAGTCAAATGCTTGAGTATAACTTTACACCTGCTTCACTTCCCTTGAAGATGGAACCAAATGAAACGTAAAACGAAGATGGAATCGGACCTGCTTCGTAATAAGTTCATCATAGTTGTTTGTGGCATCATTGTCCTTTTTTAATACTACTGAAAAACGTGTTGGTAGAAGTCTGACATGCTTAAACATAGTGGTCTCATATAGTATTTTCTTTTTAAGTATTGTACAAGATTGAATATACTGAAATTTATATGAAAATATCACCTTAGTAGTATAATAGTTTAGAGAGAGGTTGATCTATTTATTCCTTTAAGCATGCAGATGTACCTCTGTTATATATAGACACCAAAGACCACTGTCCCGACCATCTGGGCTCTAGTCCATTATTGACATGCGAGATCATAAACCACATCACGTTCCCTCACTGTCCTTGTCCTTCCAGGTGGCCCAGGAAGACCAGAAGACCTTCACGGACCTGGTGAGGATGCTGGTGGGCCAGTGCAGCTCCGACGTGGAGAAGGTGA
Organism: Panulirus guttatus; assembly: GCA_032361385.1. NCBI lineage: Eukaryota > Metazoa > Arthropoda > Malacostraca > Decapoda > Palinuridae > Panulirus > Panulirus guttatus. Next base: position 320,077 of record JAUUDW010000003.1, read on the forward strand.
GAACCATCTTCCGCTGGATCACCGTCAAGAACCTCAACTCCATCACCTTCGACGACTCCGCCCACGGGGACACGCCCATGGGCCTCCTCCGAGGCATCAAGTATGGCACGGAGTCCTACCACGTCCTCTTCAAGCGGCTGTGCAGGTGATTGTGGGGGGAAATTCTACCTGGTGGTCAAGGGGGGCGAAGGCCCACTCTCTCTAGCACTAAGGCGGATGGCTTGTCGAATAGAGATCAGCAGAGAGGAAGCTGGATAGGTACAAAGATAGATAAGTAGATAGATAGATAGTCATTCGATAAAACAGAGACAATAACATAATGTTTGGTATACAAGCAACAGCTAACAATACTCAGACGAAGGCGATTGAAGCTTGGTTTACTTAATTATCCATAGAGTTTGTCTATAGGGACACAGAGAAGAAATGCAGGGATTATGTATATGTTTCATTGTACTCATTTGTTAAGCTTTTTACGAATTTCTGGGGTTGTGTTTCTTCAGATTACATGCTAATAAAGCTCTCCATTACCTTTCTCTTGTGAAGAAATTTCTGCTGTTCATGACTATTATCATCTTAAATTTGTGATCATTATTACCAAAAACATCCTCTTCGGCTTTGTCATCACCTTCACCGTTGCTGCTGCATCAGCATCACCACACGTACATTTCTGTCGTTTATCTTACCATTTCCTTTGGTGCCTTTTTTTACGTGTTGACCCCGTCCCGATCTCCACAGCTACGCGGGGCTGCACTGCGTCGTCATCAAGGGCTACAGCAAGTCCGCCGGCTACCAGCCTGGGGTCAGGTTCGAGGACAACAGGTTCCGCAACTCGTGGAACGCCGTGTACGTGGCGGGGTCCTGGCGCTTCGTCCAGTGCAACTGGGGTGCCAGGCACCTCGTGAATGCCAAGGAGGTGCCCAAGCCCGGCGGCAAGAGCAAGATCGATAGTCTCAGGTGGGTGGGTCTCCTCTCATGGCGCGAGGGTCCTCCTTCTCTGGACGCTTTCCTGTAGTGTGTGTTCTATCTATCTGCCTCCTCCTCCTCCTCCTCCTCAGAGTGCTCTTCCATAGTGTTCTCTTATCCTGTGTCGTCTGTGTTCTTTCTGTTTTCTCTGTGTGTTCCGTCTGAGTGTTCTCTGAGTGATCTGTCCGCGAGTGTTTTTTGATGTCTGCTTTTCACCCTCCTTCAAAGTTTTCTGTCTATGTTTTTGTCTAAGGATTTTGGTTTTGTCTCCCCGAGTGTCGTGTTTCTCTGTCTGTCTGTCTGTCTAAATGTTCCTCTTGATATTTACCTGTCTGTTTGACCGTCTTGCTTCACTGATTAAAGAGTTGTCTTTCGGATTTGTTTGATTATCTGTCAGTCTGATTGCTCCATCTTCGTCTGTCTGCCTGCGACTCTTCTACAACCACCTCCCTCTGAATGTTGTGGCTGCCACTGTATGAGTAGTCTGTCCCTGACTGTATGTTTGCTTGCGTTACCACGAACCCCCTCTTTTCTCCACATGTCTCTCTATACTTTTTGAATCACGATTTTAGTCTTCTCTCAACCTGTTCGTCACAGGTACAGTCTTGTGTATCAATCTGCACCATATTCTTGATGGGGTTTCCTTCCTGTTGCTTTCTAAAACTATTCCTCTCGTCATTCTGTATGATCATCAGAGTAGCTCTTCCTCTACTGTTTCTGATTGGAAGGTGATGTTTCTTTACAGCTGTTTTCTTTTATTGTCTTCTGTCCTTGCACTTCCTCGCACTCCATCCTAGTCTGCCGTTCCTGCATATATTCACTGTCAGTCCTCTGCTTCCGGCATCAACCCTCAGTCCCGTCCCTTGTGTGGACGAGGAGGCTCGAGTCTTGGGTCCTCTTCATCCACACACATAATGATTGTGAGTCACTCCTCTCCTACCTGCATGGCTTGGCACCCCCTCAAGCATCCCAACACTCACAGTCAGCACACAACCGCTTGCTGCTTCATTGAACATTGATAGATTCAGTAATTTCTGTCAGTCATGAAATATTGTTTTGAACACTTCTTGCTTACGTAGGTAAAATTATTTTGCTCACGATGCTGGGATACTTCTTGTAGCAATCCTAAGAGTCTTGGTAGATGTAGAGTATCTATGCCATGATCAGTAAGGGAACATGTTTTCTTTTCGAGATCAGGTGATAAGCATATCATGGTAAGTGTCCCAGCATTAGTGTAATGTGTATGATCGGCCAGGGTAGCAAATAACGTACCTTATTCCCCCACACTCTAACATTGATGGTTCCAATTACAGCCCTGTAGTTCTGGTTGGTAAATTGCTTGTACTGTAGTCACTAAGGTATTGGCTCTCACCTCCAGCACAAGTAGTGGCACACCACCTTCTCCACACCGTCAGCATTACGGTCACAACCACCACAACCACCACCAGGACCCACAACATACCCACAACCACTCACAACATGCACAGATACCATCCAGCACCCGAAACATCCTCACCTACTCACGCACCAACATTAATAACTTATCCCAACAATGATCCTCGACACGAGACCCTCTTTGCCATCAACTTCAGCATCCCCACCACGATCTCCAACACACTAGGGACCACCACCACCACCACTACCTGCGCCAACCCCAGAGCCATCACCAGCGCCTACGGCCACTAACTCTTCTCTCTCGCATGGCAGGAAGGTCTCTGGACGTCTTGGTGGCAGGAGCAATAACCTAAGGTCTGTAGTCCTCGACCCTGGACGTCTACCAAGCCGTCCTGTGTCGTGTCCCTTGTGTGATCTTGTGTCTGCCTGTTTCCAAATGTTATACCGAGGGATTCCGTCTACCTCTGACCCCCTCCCCGCCAGAGGTCTCTCTGCAACGGTGGCAGACCTTAACTCCCCATGCCCAAGTTTCACATTTCTTCGGTCTGTCGCTGAAACACTCGAGGGTGAATGCGTTTCTTTGTGCCCGTGTGTGTGTGTGTGTGTGTGTGTTACAGAACGCTGAAGGATCTAGTGTCTCTATACGTCCAGGTATATCTCTGTAAATGTATAATACGTACATACCAAAGTGTCACTGTAGATTGCGTATGTTCACTGCTACTCATTACTTATTGATGGTGTCTCACTTGGTCCAAGTGGCAGTGAATACTGAAAGACCTTGTGTTCCTTTAAGATAATTACTACGGTACATTTTCGATCGGTAGTATGCTATTTCTTTGCACATAATCCCCTTGTCCTGGTGATGAAGAGTAAAGATCGCTATTGAAGTACCTTCCGCGTGTTGTAGAGGGCGACGAAGAGGGGCTAGGAGTAGGGTAGGTGAGGTGGAGATCCTATTCAAATGTAATATCACTTTTTAAAGGTAGAAAGGAAATCCAGGCCAGGATTATCTTCGAAGCCCAGTCATCTGTTCCTGAAGCCACCTCGCTAAGGTGGAGAAAAGAAACGAGGTATATTTTTGGATCTAATGACATTCGCCAGCTAGTAATCATGACACATTATCCCCGCACCTCACATCAGAGATCTCAAGCACGTCGTTCACAAAGAACCTCGAGGTCCAGGAGCCTGAAGGGGGAAGCGTCAAAGGTTATCTTGATTGTTGAGTAGTGGTGGCGGATGGGGACGGGATCTGGGAGTTGAAGAATTTAAAGTGGGTGTACTGGAAGGGTCTCGAGACTATGGTGGTCAAAAGAAGGTTACGAAATAATGGAAAAAGGAGAAACTAATATGTCCTCGGGTCTACTGTGATGCTTAACTCTCAGTCACTCAAGTAAGTACGTTTCCAGTGTCATATTCCAGGGGAATGGAGCTAAGACCATGAACATCATTCTTAAATCTTGACTGTAGAGACGAGTTCCATGGAGCTAGAAAATTTGGGAGGAGTATCGTGTTGGATTCCTGGGAGCGCCTCTGAACAGGAGAGAGAGCTACGGTAGGTGTTCTTCCATCGATCAATCAGCACTCGTACATCCAATGTCAAAACCTCAGGTCCAGGTGGCCGGAAATAGAGGTATATGGTTATCTTCAATGTACACTGATTTGAGGAACGGGTTGTGGGAGTTTGACGATGGTGGGAGGGGTGCATTGGAGGGTTCATGTCAGTGAGTTGATGAAGAGAACATTGAGGGAAGAGCCAAAGATCATGAGGGAGGGAGATCTTAAGGAATCAACGCTGCTACAGCTGCTACACTGTCAATCAGTCAAGAGTTATCTAATTCAGTCGTCGCTCGCGTGACATCCGTCGTGTCTCCGCATGGCACAGGCCAATGTCACTAATGACGGCCCGAACTCAACGGCTGGTTGACTGTTTCTTTGGGCTGTAGACCAGTAAGCTGCCAGGGCCATTATGGTCGTCAACGCCAACCTGCATCCACCACCCGAAAAATCTTCGACAGCTTCTTCAAGTGTTGATGACAGTACTGAGACTACATACACGCACTGTGTGTGTAAACCCTGACTTACTTACGTGTCTGTTTCCATTTTTTACACTACTGGGGTGTTGGGTCTCTTAAGACTGTGACATGCATACTTTACGTAAGTTCACATTTAAGCTTAATCAGCTTTTAAGACTGGAAAAAAATGTTATGATGAACATACCATAATATAGTTGTTCTTAGTTATAGATTCTGTATCTCTGTCAATTTACATTTCACTATTTGTATATAAGGCCTGTCTGTAAGGAGTTCTTGAATCATAAGTTATATATACGTTAGTCAAAGATGAAAGATAATGCTGGACTTCTTTTATAACACGTGTTAAGGAACATCTGCCTTCCATCTTCATACTCGCTTGATGGACAACTTTCCTTATCACACTTGATACAGTCAAGGGTAAACTCATCATCCTATTCAGGGGGTTGAGTAGTCACTGTAATAAGTTGATGACTCTAGTTTAGGCAGGAGTCATCACGCGTCGGTGTCATGTATCACCTGTGTAACAAGAAACCTGTGCCTCTCCAGGTACGAGTACGACGACCACTATTTCCTGACGGACCCCAAGGAGTTCATCTACGAGTTCTTCCCGCTACAGCCGGAGTGGCAGCTGCTGAAGGCGCCCATCAGCCTCCCCGAGTTCGAGGAGCTGCCCTTCGTCAGATCTCTCTTCTTCCGCTACGGTCTCTACTTCCCCGACGAACACACCAAGGCCGTCATGTACACAGATTCGACAGGTAAGTTACTGGCCCGCCTCAGGGCCACTCCCCCTGGGAGACATCACGACGATACAAGGCAGGATGACAGGTAGCTTCGACCAGGTTGATAGCCCCTCAGCAGGAAGACACAACCAAGTTACCTAAAGATTTCCAAATTTAGGATTTGTACGTTGCGGCTCCTACGACTGTGTCTGGCTGCTGCTTCCCATAGCTTCTGTGTAGAGGCTAGTCATACGAAGACTGACCACTGCGATACCTTCTTTCTTCCATACAGCGAAGTCCGGGTGTACAGATTCCACAGGAACTCATAATGATTCTTCCTGCATGCTTTATATCTCTTACCCATTTCCCTGCCTTTTATCCGAGATGATAATGTACGGCATGATTCTGCCTGTGTCATTTCGACTCCTGTAGAAGATAATAATGCAAAACAAAAAAAAAATATATAGAAAAAGATAATATTTGAGGGAAATAAGGACTGCATAAGGTGGAAAAATAACTGTAGCTTGTAAATGCAGAATTATTGTTGCAAAAATAAAAAAATCTATGAAATTCGGCTTTATATAATGTGACAAAAATATTTAGGGAGCATCCTTCCCTCCTCAAAAATACTGACCACTACTGGAAGGATGTTTAAACGCACATATCACAGACATAAACACGTGAAACGTAATGAAGAGGTATTCGGTATTCCATGTAGCTTACCTGGTATATACCATGTAGTATGAGTGCATTTTGGTGAACTATTATGGGTGAGTTTACTCCTAAGTTCCAGTGATTGATGTTCAGGAGTACGTGAATGTACGTACCTTTATGAACACTTAACGTTCCTTCGTCCCCAGGAGCAGCCACCATAAGGATTGGGATGCCCAGCCACATGCAGTCCTCCCTCATCTTCCACTACAACCTCAAACTCTACGACTCTGATAAGGACCAGTACGACTCTGTCTCCCTCAAGCGCTTTGTCATGCAAGTAAGTCATCGGTCGATGCCATTGCACTCAGCGTTCGTGCACGATTTTAATATTAAGCAACTGTAAAGATTGATTCATACCTAGTTTCAATCAGAGGTACTGTTACTCTTGTCTTCAATGTTCCTAACCCTCTATAGGTCACCACACTCCCAAGAAACCCTCCAGCAACACCCTTCCAAATCCTTCAACTCGAAAACCCGACCCTCCAGTCAGTGATAGTGGAAGATATTCATAGCTTTTTGTTCAGTCATCTGGATTTACGAAAAAAAAGAATCTCGCCTTGGCGAAGAAGCGTCAGGAAGAGAGCAACAATGGCCCTGTTTGCACACATAGACTCTCTAGCTGCCATATATGGTGCACATAAAACCAGATCTTACCATCCACAGTCAGGCTACACTGACTCTTCCATGGTTTACTTTCATCGCTTCTCATGTTCTTGTTCAGTTTACTGATATATCACGTCGATCCAGTTCATTCTGTCCCATGCACGTCTCACACCCTCCTGAATGCTCAGACCCCTTTACCCAAAGCCTCTTTCATTCCAGTCCTTCCATATCCTTCCTGGATGGTATCTCTTCTTCCCTCCCTCCACTTCTAGCACGAAGATCCTCCTATTTATACATTAGAAACCGCTGAATCTCGAACATTGCAAAGCTTCTTTTATAAGGCAAAACCAAGTATCCTGTAATATAAGACTTTGCTCGTTCCCTTCGGTATTTATAACGTGTGCCAGTCCAGTACTCGTCTTACTCTAGACTCAATGCTTAATATTTCTTGCCCTTCAGTCTGTGGTGGGCCAGCTCGTGGCGTTCCGAGTGCACGCGCCTTGCTCGGGGGCCCTGCTCTTGGACATCTTCGCCAACGCCGTCACACCGCGCGAGTACCTCACCGGGGAACCCATGAAGTTCAAGAGCGTGTGCAAGTTCAAGATCGTGTGCGAGGATCTGCAGACGGTGATGGTTCCCCTGCCGGACTGCGCCTCGGGGGAATGGGGTCCCGCCAAGGCCACGCGCCTCTTCGGCCTGGAACCCATCACCCACCAGGACGCCCTGGTCTTCGCCGGCCGCGACACCGAACTCCAGTTCCGCATGACCCGGCCCCTCACGGACTTCATGGCCACGCTCCACAAGAACGGCTCCGAGGAGAAGCGCCTCAGCAAGTACGTCAGTCACCGAGTCAGCGACGAAGTGGTCACGTTCACGCTCAGCTTCCCCGAGGAGGGACAGTACGGCATGGACATCTACACGCGCGAGGTGGGCGGGCCGGACACGGGAGGCCCCACGGAGAAGCACCTCCTGACCCACTGCTGCAAGTACCTCATCAACTCGTCCAAGCGCAACTAGTACCTCTCTCTCTCTCCCTCTCTCTCGTGCGCCTCGGCCACTGCTGCGACAGGACGGAAAACTAGTGCGTAATAGTAATTTTAAACGGCGAAAGAACGTTGCTGGTTGTGCACAGGAAACACACGCCACACCATACACTACTCACATACATACATATATATATATATATATATTTGTAAAGGCCACAGATTACAGAAACTCTCACTACTGCAAATGCAGACCAGTCATAACAGCTGCACGAGTTTAGGAACACAGATGCAGCAGCTGTGTGTGGTAGCAGCAGCAATAACTGAGAGGAAGTTGTTGTGGTATCCGTCCATTTTAGTGCCTTACCAATTGTCTTTTAATCTTAAAAAAAAGAAAAGTCTTCACTGCCACTGTCTGTCTGGCAGTGGCGGCTGCTGCATTGTCCTAGGTAAACACTTACGATCCCTTCTGTATTAGTGTGTTTAATGACCCCGATAAAATATGCTGTACATATAATTATCGCTACAGAGATCTTAACCAATTTTTTTTATATATAATGTTATTGTTACCATGTTACAGTGACTACAATAAGCAATGCTTATGCTCCCTCACTTTAGTCTGTTCATATATATATTGATAAAGTTTTATACAAATACACACGTTTTTTGTCATGTTAACCGATACATTGTTGACTGCCTGCGCTAGGCACTGTATTTCCCGCTGCTCAATATCCACTCCTTCAGGACTGACTCGGTTCAGCCCTTGAGGAGTCACCACACTCACCGTAGTAGAGTGAACTGAACATCCCTCGTTATCGTCTGTTTAGCCCTAATTAGTACTTCAGCAGCCAAATTGTAACCTCGTTCATAGAATGACCTGAACATCCCTTATCATCATAGTGTTTTACTCTTAATTAGTAGTTCAATAACGAATTTGGAAAGGCGCAGTTGTCCTTATTCTTCTTAGGGGATTTTTTTTGGGCCAAACTGCACTTTCTCTCTCCCCTCTGTTGTCATTTTTCAAAATATTACACAGAGGAATTGTCCATTTCCTCACACGAACTCTCTCCACCTTTATGAAGGCTCTCTCAATTGCTCTGTCCACTATGAACGTGTACAGAGAACACAAGGTGTGACCGAATGGAACTTGCGATGTTTTTGTACCGAGAGGAGTTTCTAACAGCGTTCACGGTCTTCCAGTGCCTCTGAACCAGTATTCTGAGAGGTCGTTGTCGGTGTGACACTACTGCTGTCGTCTACTGCATTCGTTCTGAGGCGTGTAGCAACACTTATCTTCCATAGATATATTTTGTAGATTGTTGTTGCCCTCTTTATTGCTAACGAACACTGACGCTGGAGGAGGAGGAGGAGGTCATTGCTAAACCTATAAGGGACGACGCGTTCTGACGAAGAGAGGAGGAGGCGGCGGCGGCGGCAGGCCCCCATCGCAAGCGTGACCTGACCCCGCGGCGACGATCACCTCCTCTCTGACGGGGAGGAGGGGATGCGTTTTCTTCTTCGTATCCTGGACCCGAGTGCTGGGAAGTTGTACCTCAGGACCCTCAGCGGCCTCGGGTACCCTTCGAGTGAGTGGGTGGGCGGGTGGACGCCCCGCGCGTGCCTTTAGTACGACTTCCTCGAATGTTTTACTTCCCTCTCTCTCTCTCTCGGAGATTCGTCGTTAGCTTCCAAATTGCCCCACGTCCGTTGTCTCTCCCGGGGATTAGGATTTGTAATCCATCGTCACGGCTCCTTCCTTCCCACATAGGGCAACTGGACGTAATCACAAATTGACTGTAACAGAGGCCTGTCATCGTCACAGGAGAAAAAAAAAAAGGTTTTCAGAGCGAGTTTATTAAATCCATTCGCGAATCGTGGACACCTCAGCGGAATCTGTTCGATATTCTACTAGTCAGAGAAGCAGACTTGCGTGTGATGACGCTAAGCAGAAACTGCGTAAATTATGAAGACTTCCTCTTGCTTTACAGGGTCCTGTTTCAACGGCGGTACCGCTTGAAAGGATCCATTTTCGTCTCGCAGTCTCTCTTGTGATGTTTGAGATTTTTAGAAATGAAAATAATCTGCCCAAACGCACAATGCTGTGTCTTTTTATACGCGTCATATATACGTACATACCTTCATCCGATAAACATTTCGATAAGGATAGTGTGGAGCGTTCAACAATATTTATTCTTTTTCCGCTGAAGGACAATTTTTTCTTTTTCTTGGCGGGAAAAAAATATCAATTGGCGGGAAAGCTTTGGTAGGCGGTTTTACATTTGCGTTTTATGTAAATTTTTAAAATTTTTTTTTTCATCAGTGTTCTTCTGTACATCCCTATACCTGACATGCATTTCTTCTCGTACAAATTAATATATGAAATGTAATATATTAATATAATGAGACTATTTTCTGTTGGTTTCCCGTCCGAGGGCGGCAAATCTATGTAACATATTACGCTGGTTTGATAATAAAGACGGTGCACTGCTCCCAACACTCTTTGCTTACATTCCTCTCTTGGTAAATTTCTTCCATTGCGCGCAAACCCACCATGTCGCTCGAACGATGCCCTAAAAATCAACAACGCAAATCAATTTTACACAATGACGGACACTGTTTCTAATTGTTTGATGAGACCATGTTCAATATAACCCTCCTACTTGCAACAATATGGCGTAACGAGGTTCACAGTTTATATAACAAAGACACAACACCGTGGCTAACGAAAAGACGTACTTGACAGCTCGACCAATCATCAGACGCCGTGAGAAGAAACTGCCGAGGGTTCCAGAAGGAACTACGGGATAATTTCCGTGTAACAGCTCGTGGATTTTGAAGGTGAAATCCTTTTTTACATATCACTGTCTTGGTGGCCAGCTTATAAACTGGCTACCCATTTCTTGTCATTTCTATCAAGGAGGGTGAAAGGTATCTTATAGTCTATGTAGTATATGACAGGAAATGGTGTCCAACGCTTTGATGATGCCGATTCTTGCTACTAGGATTGTAGGGGACGGTGTATGTGTGTGAGTGTGGTTGGTTGAAGCCAACCCTATGCGTTGCGCAAGGTTTGTGTACAATGTGTTGGTGGAGTGACTGGGTTGAAAACCATGTCGAGAGCAGTGCCTAAAGTCTTCTGGTGACAGCAGTGACATGGGGAAGTGGGCTTTAGGATGGGTACTGGGTTCACGAGTTTTACAACTGTCTGAGACTTTGTTTCGTAACCAGAAGAGGAAGAAAGATGTTTAACTGTTTGGGTTGCTATCGGGCTAAAGTGTTTCACGTGAAAGTGTAGCAAAAATCGTCAGGGTCTGTTGCCGGAGAGTTCATTCATTCATGTTCTGAATGAACTGCGAGTCATAGTAAGAGAGTGAAGGGTGGATGAGCAATAGCTGTGTTTGGGTGGATATTTTCTTTTTTTTTTCTGTGCAGGTTTCTCCTTGTTTTACTGAGAGGTGTGGTTATGGTCCGTGGCTGGGTTTAGAGTAGCAGCAGTTTATGGGTATGTCTGCGTGTTCTTTGGGAGTTGAGATGGAGGTACTTCGCGTATGTGTGTGTGTGTGTGTGTGTGTTTTGGGAAGGGATGCGGGAGGTATAGATTTGCTATTTGCTTTTCAGTAAACACAGTAAAAAAAAACCACACAGGACCCCTGAATGTCCGTGGGTTCTGATCACAGAACCTCGGTACAATACTCGACGTTCTTTTAAACTACGAATTCCTTAACTGCGACGCCTCGTGATGTGGTAAGCTTGTGCCAGGATGTTCGGGATGCATTATTTACATTTGCTCCCGGGAGGAAAGTGATTAACCAACGACGCGTCTGGCGAGTGCTACATATATTCCTGATCGTACGATTCGCGTCTAAGATAAAATTAAGTAATATCTACCTATACCACGTGTAATCAGAAGCAAACGTCTTTAAGTGTTGAAGATATATCAGTGATTGTTTTATTGTTACATAAAGCATCCTGCTAACTAGTAACGCAACTGTTTTATTCTTTCATTAAAACTAAATTTCTGTTGATAACGGTATACATTTGAACGCTCTCTACCTGGAACACGTCTCGCGTTAAGCTAGGCTATTCTGAACACACACTCACACACACACACACATACAGAGACAGACAGATAGACAGAGGCAGACAGACTCACACAGACACAGAGGTATACATACCACTTAGGCAAAATTCCTCCATGCCCAGGTCCAGCCTAGCTTCGGCGACACCCCCCCCATCATCGAACAACTCTAGCTTAGCCTCGCTCCGCTGCGCATACTACTTTCTTCATTTCATTTTCTCCCTAAGCCTTTCCCGCTGCACGCTCACCTCACCAGCACGCCCCTGTAAGAACCAGAATTCCTCCACAACCTGGTGTGGTGGTCACTCACCTTCCGAGACCACTTGACAGACAAGACAGAAGTGTGACCACTAACTTATTATCATTAACCGTCAGGGAAGTAAGCTAATCTGCATGCTGGGGTCTCGATAAGCCGCCATGGCAACAAGTCTCAATGCACTGAGACAGTGCTTGCTCTCAGCACGTCTTAACATCCAAGCACAGTGAGTAAGGTAGATATTTAAAATCAGGACGATCGACATCTTTCCCTGAAGTCGCCAGCCGGGAAAGCCAGGAAGCCCGATATTAGTTAGTTCGGCACGCACGTGCTTATCAAGTGACACGGACTTTCACATCACAGTACCACGCACACTCCCACCCCACAACGTTGGGTCAGGGAAAGGCTATCCATGAGGAAGTCGGCTGACACATATCCAACGAGGAAATCTGAGTCACGGAGACATAAGAGGAGGGAATTTCACACCCAGTATCCACCACCTTCCCCATTACTTAAACATCTTAAAAAACTCTTAAGACTCAATGCTCATGCAAATTCCAAAGGTCTGCGATGGACATCGTCGTGTGAGTAAAAAAAAATGCCTAGATTTAGGAAAAGCGGCTGCAAACCAGGATCCGAATCTCACTACGTTTCGGCATCAAGTACTGTTTGGCTCTTGGACATCTGGTCGATTGTGTGGCACAAAAGGAATGTCGTCTCGCCAGACCTCAGATAATATCTACTGAGACTTCTCTTATCTAGGTGGGGTCGATCGTCTCCAGCATGTGACTGTCACCTTGGCGACTGACAGTGCCGTAAAATTCCGGAGGTCACCCGAAGGAATCACCATGTCCATGGGGAAAGTCTACCACGTCTTCTGTTTTGGCGATGTCGTCTTCGGAGATCCAAACATCCCTGGAGTCCCGCCACACTTTCTGACCCTCTTCTGTGTAGGACAGGAGGAAAAGCTCCCCTGTAGCGCACGGCAGACATCAACCGCAAACGAACGCGCAACTGTGTTGTGGTGGACAGAGATATAACAGGCTACATTTTCGCTGCCGATGAACTTCATTTCAGACCCAGCCAGGATGGTGGCTGGCGGTGCGGCGGTGGTGTCCCGGATGTACGTCAGAGAAGAGCGGTCCTGTGAACATATACCTCACGCACGGTTTAGGTTCGCGAATGATTATCGCCACTTCGGCCAACACGGCAGCAAGATAACTTGGCAGGTCATGAGGTGCACTTCGTCCATCCTGGGCGACGAATCTACAAAGCAACAAACAAACAAACTAGGAACGAGTCTTCCGTCACCTGGATCACGTCCCTTTCCTAGGAAATGTATGATGACCTACAGAATGTATGTATGATGACTGATCTCACATGCAGACAAAGACAGGGGGAAAAATTACAGATCAAAGACCACCAGCGTCACCTGCAAATGTAATGTACATAGTTCACCTCACTTATCACCCACTCACTGACTTCCCCCAACGACCACGCGTCTTAGTTTCAGTTCTTCAGCGCAAGGCAGCGTTAACTTGGCT
>JAUUDW010000003.1:390403-406990 GCA_032361385.1 Panulirus guttatus
ATTCAGATTGCGACTCTTACCTTACAAGGTGTGGATGAAATGCTCTGAACGCAGGAGAGCTCCCAAACAACACGGAAAACTTGCTGGTGGCTGGCAGTCAGCTGGCGGCCGTCTGCTTTTCCGGGATTTTTCGGCAACTGAAGTTTATGAACGCTAATTCCAAGATGTGACGTGAACAATTGGTAAAAAGATATTAATTGATAAGTATAGACGAAAGTAATAACACACACACACACAAAAAAAGAATTAATGTTTTCCAACCTCGATTGATGGATTACGTTGAACTACGAAAATCACAAGAACGCTTTTCATTTATTTTGGATTCCTTTACAGCTATGAATATTTTTTGACTAATATTCTTACCTAAAAGTTTCCAATACATTTATTCTTCCACTGATGTCATATAATTCTTAACTGACTCTGAGACTTCTAAATCTTGGCATTGCGATTAAAGACACGTTCCATGGTATTATCACAAATGGAGCAACTTTCCTCTCCACTAAGTAATTGCGGTTCAATATAGTGTGGCAAAAAATTGTCTCTAAATGGCGGTCACCGTTGAAAGAGGAAGGCCGTACATCTTTATTCATTTATAGGCTCTTATTCTTGTAGGCTTCCAAATCAGATCCCTCTAGTTTGCCATTACATATAACACTATTTACTTTGCTCATAAATTCATCGTGAGGTACATACTCTCGCGTATAAAGACCGTTGGATATAACAGCTTTCGCCTCAGCATCTGCCATTTCATTTACAATGTCACGATCAGAATTTTACACTCATGCTTCAAGTAGATTCTGACACTCCAATTTTGCACTTTATGAATTATGGGATGTATTGAAGCATATCGCGATATAGCTTGGAGTGCACTCTGGGAATCTGGCGATTGCTTAGTTCAAATGCAACCTATGTATATATAGAGAGAGATTCTTTCAGAAAATAAGAGAGATTCTTTTGTTAATTTGCTGAATAGCATTCTTCTTCCATGACTATACCATCACATTTTGAGCTATCCGTGAATAATCTGTTTGCATGAATAGTATCAAAGTTACAGATATTGGTGTATGCTGCATTGCCTGCGATTACTTAGAAAATATAGCACTATATTTTTACACGGCAAGTAAAAAAAAAAAAAAGCGTTGCTACTGACCCTACCATTGACAGCTTCATTTTGATTTTTTCAAAATTAAGGTAGAAAAAAAATCTTATAACTGTCGTTGGTTATATGCAGATGTCGTCCCACATTAGGATAGTAAAACAATCTCTATCAACTATTTCTTTATTAAAGTTTATACCTTAAAGAAGGTATAAGGCGTTATCACAATACAAAATTATACAAATTTCTGTGTGTACACAAAATTAACTGTACAGAAAAGAGAAATGCTCATATGTCAAACTATATACAGAAAGAGTTGCCCGTCCGCAGACGGGTTGATGCTATGTAGTAGGTACATTTTGATTTGGCGGGGAAGGTGTCAGGTTGACAGCTTGACACTCTAGACGAAAAAAATCCTTGTTATTTCACCCAAGAGACGAACCATGTGCGAGGGCCTCGGTGTCAACACTTCTGCCGGGGGGTGGCCTGCGGTAGAAGACCCAGTCCGGTGACCAGGTTCCCACTGGGGTACTTCACTAACTCGACAGCTAACCGGACACTTATCCTTACATGGCATTGCACAAGTTTATTTTATATTTTTTTTTTACATAAATACAACAAATCCAACATCTTTAAACACTTATAAATAATTCATAATCTATTGTGTAAATTTCCACGTGACTGTTCCCGAGTAAAATGTATGTGCTAAAAAAAGTTCCGACCTTTCGTGAATAATTTATAATTTAATCTGTACAACTTCAACACTGACCAGCGTATCAACTGACGACTGAGGAAATGTGGTGTAGGAGGAGTTGGCACGATCACTGCCCAGGAGGACCACAGACTGGTAACTGGACGGTGTGGGTGGGGGCTGGGCACCCGCCGCCCGGGGGCGTGGCCACGGGTGGGCGTGGTGTGGGAGGAGGAGGAGGAGGAGGAGGAGGACTTGGCACAATCACTGTCCACAACGTCCATCATCTGGCAACAGGGATGGGATGGGTGCAGGGCAGAAGACTTGGCACGATTACTGCTCCCAGTGTCTACTACTTGGCAACAAAACTAAATGTTAGAATATCTTGGCACTATGGTAGTGTAGGGGGAGCCGCTGGCTGGCGGCGCATGGCACTGCTCCTCGAGACGAGAGGTACTGATGGAAAGGATGGAGATGGAGGGAGCTGCATGAGGAGGCAAAGCAAAATCCTTGCTAGAATGATAAAGAAAATACGGAGACTGTGAGGAATGGATGGTAGTCCATTCTGCACGAAGTTAATGAAGGATAACAACAGACGAAGGCACCGAGAGTTTACCCTGAGTAATGATGCTGCTGTGTCGATCTTTCTGGAGGAAGATGGTCTGATGTGGTGCTGATTTCACCTAGGACCCAAGGCGGTCAGAGGGCGGGGGGTCTTGGGCCTTAACGCCGCTTCTCGCGCGGAGGAACAGAGAAAAGGGTAACATGAGGGCGGTCTGCATCCACTAGGCTGGCCACTAAAGTCAGGGAGTAATGTCGGCTGCCGGAGCGAGAGGCGGTCTTACCTCTGGCGGTGTTTGGCCCGGGGTGTGTGTTTTGCGGTGAAGGAAAGACTAGCCTGAGAGGAGGTAGGGACAGACAGCAGCTTACCCTAGCGTGAGGCAAGGAAAGGTAAGGACGGGCAGCCGTTTACCCTAGCATGAGGTAAAGATAGGAAGATGAGCTGACCCTTGCTGAAAACGTGAAGAGCATTAGGTTTCCCGTAACGAGAAACGGAGAGGGAGAGGAGTTTGCACTTCAGTGGAGCAGAGGGAGAGAGAGAGAGAGGGGTTTGTTCTAATGGGGAGAGGGACACAGGTTAGCCATAGGGGAGAGGTTCATGCTCGTGACGTGGGCAGGAAGACAGAACATGTTGCCAGCGTGGGGTTGTGGGCGTGGTAACAACCTTGGCACTGTACCAGCGTGGGGTTGTGAGGGTGGTAACAACCTTGGCACTGCCCCGACTGGACCACTACTGGGACGTTCCATGGCTATACATTCCTTAAGTGGCACATTTGGCATATAACTTGTGAGGTGAATAATAATAATGAAAAAAAAAAAATGTTTGTGTCCTCTTTCTCAACAGGGCACTTGCACTGAAGGTATGTTTTATCTTATTACACTGCACTTGGTGTGTATGTCATCACACAGCAGTCAGGGTTATCACTGGACGATACACCGAGTACACAGCCACAGCACCAGGGGGGCGGGGGCGGGCTTGGAGGCTGTCCACCGACACAGTGAATGGTTCAAGACAAATGCGCTTCAGAATCCCGGTGCTACACTAACTGGTTATAAATTACTAGTGTGTGTGTCGCGCACCAGTTTCCACAGTCCCAGCGCATGATCTAACGGGTTACCACATAAAAAAAGAGTCTCTTGTTTCGGGCGACTCTTGCAACCCTCGTTACGAGGCCAACATTGGATGCTGCGCTCGTTAATGAGGCGCTGGTGGACGAGCACTGGGCAGCGAGGTACTAACGAACGAGTACTGGTCGACGAGCGATGATCGACGAGCACCTTGGCGACTACCAGCGCACCACTGGTGACCGAGGCAGCGTGTCACAGCGGCCACTGGTCGCACGTCACCGTCCTCACCAGGCTACCATCATTTGTGCTCCCAGCTGCAGGAGTCTCTGCACACACTCACCAATATCATCACCTTATCAGGACACACGTCCACTACTTTACACCAAGAGCGTTCCACCACTTGAGGGCTTAGACGGGAGGGGTGCGTCGCTGCTCTGAGCTGTTCCATGCCAGTTTTGATTCTAATACAGTACTTAAATATTCACAAATATACATACAACACGCACACAACGCACCATGCGATTAAGCACATTTGGCAACGTCACACCAATAACTAGTATATCACATTTGTAATTTGGCCACTAACAGGGTGAGTCAAGTCTGGCTATGTCGAGGCATGGGCGATGTCCTCATGTTGGAACTGGGGCAGCCTAGTACTAGCGTTGGGGCAAGGGGGAGGCAGCTGTGGTTATGGTGGTGGGGATGGGTGGCGGTAGTGATGGTGGTGGTGGTGGTGATGATGGTGGTTATGGTGGTGGTGGTGGTGGAGAAGAGGGTATAGTGACGGCTATATCCTGAGTTCTGTTTCTGAGCCTGACGAAGCCCCGGCCATGAGACCCGCCGGCCCCGGCCGCTGACCTACCGGGCGGCCATGGTGCGGCGTGGACGTGGCCGAGGTCTGAGCGGCAGCGGCCGCAGCGGGAGACGTGGCGTGGCTGACGCTTCCCGGCGTCATCAGCGGAGAGATGGAGGGAGAGCGGGTGGCCAGAGGGGAGAGGGAGGGGCTGAAGGAGGGAGACATCGCGGGAGAGGTGAAGGAAGACTCGTGGCTGATGGGAGAGCGAGGCAGGGAGGGGAGCGTCAGCTGACTAGTCCGCACCGAGCTGAGTGCCACGGGGGCGATGGAGCGCGGCGCCACGCTCGTCAGCAGCGGCGGCGGGATCGTCTTCACCTGCGGGTTCAGCGTCTTCTTCATGGGCTCTCGGCTGTAGTTGGGCGCGGAGTCGTCCTTCAAGCGGGCGATTTCGGAGAAGACGTGTGCCAGTGGCTGGTACTGTGGACCCCAATCCAACAAGTAGTCCCAGTTGTAGGAGCCTTGCAGTTCCTCCTCACTGTGCACGATGGAACTTAGCGAGCCCGTCATGGATGGTTGGCTCTCGTCACCGAAGCCAAATGCCCGGGTGCCGTCCATGATCGAAGATTCTTCCTCTGGAGTGACTTCGTTCAGCTTGGCGTATATAAGATTGCTTATGTCCATTCCATCGGCCTCTCCTCCACCTTCGTCGTCGAACATGTGCATGCTCTCCATGGAGTGCGCCAGGTCCTGGGAACCCTTGGTCGACTCACTTTTGGTGGTGTCTATGCCGAGTCTTGCTAGGTATTCCTGCGTATTGTGTACTGACACATCGCTCATGTTGTCGTCGTCGCGGATTCCTGAGTCGGGGAGGCCAAGTCTCTCCCGCAGCTTCTGCTGCTGGATGAGCGGCCCTTCGTTTATCATCCGGATCTCCTCATCTTCCACGTCCTCGTTGTCGTCGGCGCTGCCCCGGCCACTGCTGGCACTCTGGCTCTGTTCGCTCATCTCAGACGTGGTGTTCCCGTGATGGTGGCTGCGCTCTCCATGATGGTCGTAGTGAGGTAGATCATTGTAGCGTGGTGGGTACTGAGAAAGGTCCGCTGGAGCCGTAGGAGGAGGCCGAATGTCTATAGTATCGAAAGATGTATCAAACTGGTCAGCCATAGCAGGTTTCCGAGCACGGAGATTTCGCCGGTAGAGGAAGAGGAATGCTCCCCCGAAGATCAGCACTAGGAAGATGAGAGCAACGAGGAGACCGATGGCCCAGGTGGCGAGGCCTCCGGAGTCTTGCCCTCCAGTGGTTGCGGGCGTTGTGTTGTTCCAGGTGCCGTTCTTACCCCCTACGCTGATCTCTGCCACCGCCACGGCACGAAGGGACCCGACCAGCCCGGACGTGGCCACCACCTCGAGCCGCGTCAGTCCCTCGTCACGTACTCCAGCACGCCGCACAGTGATCTCACCTGACGTGCGGTTGATCTTGAATGTGCTGGATGACGTGCGTAGCGAATAGAAAACTCGGCCGTCAGGTCCCTCATCTTTGTCCGTGGCTTCCACACGACCCACCACCATCCCAGCCTCCACGTTGCCTGGTATGGCAAAGTTGTAGTTGCGTTCCAGGAATTCCGGTGCAAACTCGTCCTGGCTATCCACGTTGACTTGGACAGTAACCACGGAAGACTTACCTCCAGCGTCAATTGCACGAAGCAAGAAGGAGTAGGCTTGTTTGGCCTCATAATCAAACACAGCCTTGGTTACGACAATGCCTGTCTTATAATCAACGCTAAACTTGTCCATGTCCTTCCCTCCAGGTATGGAGTAGTTGAGGGCTCCATATTGTCCTTTATCGGCATCATTAGCGTGAGCGGTGAAGACAGAGGTGCCAACAGGAGCATTCTCGGGCACAAACTCCAGATACTTGTCAACGGGAAACTGTGGGGCATTATCATTCTCGTCCTCCAGGGTGATGTGGACTGTTGCCAGAGCAGACAGTGGATGATGACGGTTGCCGTCAGTAGCCCTGACTATGAAGCGGTACTCAGCCACGGAGTCGTAGTCTAGGGCCTCGCGCAGAGTGATCACACCCGTCTCAGAGTCTACAGCAAAGACCTGGCGATCATTGCCAGAGGTGATGTCGTAGTTGAGACGTGAATTGTCGCCAGCATCGTTGTCAGAAGCTACGACCTGTAGAATTGAAGCGCCCAAGCCAAGGGATTCGCTGACGGTGACAGCATACTCGCTCTGGTTGAAGATAGGTGCGTGGTCGTTGATATCGTCCACCGTAATGACCACTTCCGCCGTGGCGTTCCTGGCGGGGCGGCCTCGATCGGTGGCCAGGGCTACCAGGCGGAACTCGGCCCTCTCCTCCCGGTCGAGGCGCTTCACCAGGAGGATCTCCCCCGTGTTGCTGGTGATCTGAAAGGCACCGAGCTCGTTGCCTCCCACTAGACGGTAGTCGATGTTGCGGTTGTGGCGAGATTCATCCATGTCTGAGGCTGACAAGCGGGTGACCGGGTGACCTCGCGGGGCATCCTCGCTCACGTGGGCACTGTCAGAACAAAGGCAACAAGATATAATGTATCCTTTACACAACTTACAGCGAGATGGAATACCCGGTAAGAAAAACTGATATAACTTAGGGTCTGATGGACTTACGTTATTGCAAATGTTCCCAAGGTATTTGATTAGAAGTGGATAAGTCACTTCTGTCCTGTAAATTATCCATTGCCCCAAAAAGGTAAATCATCATAAAAAGCATATCTATGAATAATGAGTGTGCGTGGAAGTAAGCCAGAAACTGTCTTGAACCAAGTAAGACAGGCTATACATGTTAGGTGTAAGATCAAACTGTTATGACGCATCACGTGTTAAGACCCGTGTATCTTACGTGTAAACTTCTCTGGAGAACTTGGGAGCGTTGTCGTTGACATCTGTGACCTGTATCCTGACGGCGGCGACGGCGGCGAGGGAGGGCCTTCCGCCATCCCTGGCAGTCACAACCAGCTGGATGACGGGGTGGCGCGGGTTGTAGTGCACGGATGAGTTGGTGTAGATGACACCGGTGCGCTCGCCGATGTAGAAGCCTCCGTCGGAGGACGAGCCCAGGCTGTAAGTTACCCGGGCGTTGAAAGCGGCGTCGGCGTCCGTGGCGTTCACCTGCAGAAGGAAGTGCTCATGAGGGATTGTGGACTAACACGTCTATCACCATACAACATGTCTAATGTCTTTTCTTGCATATACTTTTGAGTTAACTGATATGGCTGTAGTGATGTACGAAACAAACACAGGCTACATTGTATGAAAACATCCTTATGGTGCATGGAGCTCTGTATATAAACCACAATATGATACAAAATACAGCTACACAGAAAACAGAGTAAAAAAGGAGTATGACAGACATTTTCTTTTGTTATGAATGTGGCAGGTTGAATGAGGGATACGAGAGGGTCATCTATGGGGGAATGTCTCATCATCGGGCAGTAAAATGTACCATCGAACTGTACTTTAAATGGTCAAGTAAAAACTTGGGTAAGGTGGAAGCACCAGAAGAATGGATCAACAACATTGTAAGAGAAAAAGGCAAGATTTGCAGGTCAGCAAATGGTGAGAAAGGAACAGCTTAATGTAATATGACTGAAGGAAGTTGGTGGATGAGATCTGGACTTTCGAGAGAAACTGAATGTTCCTGATGGATAATTTTTTGAAGTCGCCAGCTATCCACGTACATAGGTGTAACCAAAAGTTTATGAATATGAAGGCACCACATTACACACGAATCGGAAGCCGAAGATGAGAGATGAGGGGGGGATGAACTTTGTAGGGGAGGTGTATACCTCAAGAGAACTGATTAGGGTGATGAAACAAAAGAGGAATGTGTATTGCATTCGGTGGGAGCTGAGGTGTGGGGAAATACGAATAAAATCGGTAGGGGTCACCTTGGGGGTGGTGTATGGGTGGTTCTGTCCG
Organism: Panulirus guttatus; assembly: GCA_032361385.1. Lineage (NCBI taxonomy): Eukaryota > Metazoa > Arthropoda > Malacostraca > Decapoda > Palinuridae > Panulirus > Panulirus guttatus. The sequence continues at coordinate 398,579 of JAUUDW010000003.1, forward strand.
GTGCTAAGTATAGTCACTTACCCTTGTGACGGAAGTGCCTGGCTGAGACAGCTCTGGCAGTGCCACCTGGTAGGCTTGCTGGGTGAAGATGGGAGGATTGTCGTTCTCGTCCACCACCTGGACGGTGATGGAGGTGGTAGCTACGTGGGCTGTATCTGACGCCTCTACCTGCAGCATGTACTCAGCCCGAGTCTCGTGGTCTAGCGGCAACGCCAGGGTGATCTTGCCACTAAACTTGTCGATGCTGAACATTTTGTGCGGGTTGCCGTCGGCGGCAAAGTTGTAGGTTATGGCAGGGTTCGTGTCCACGTCGTTGGCAGTGATGGTAGTTATCACTGTGCCCACCTCGGCACCTGTGACGTGGAAGATGGTATATTAAACGTAAAAGAACATACGTAATTAGTTACTGGCATGAAACATGGTATATTACAAGTAAAAGAACGTACGTGATTAGTTATCATAACAATCTGTAAATTCTTGAGGTAATGGACACAGGTAATGGGAGAAACAAGACGTACTGACCTTCAGAAACTTGAACAATAGAGTGAGGCGGGAAGGTCGGCTGGTTATCATTGGCATCAACTATGTTGATCCTGAGAGTGCAGGTGCCGGTCAGCTGTGGTGCCCCTTCGTCCGTGGCGATGATGGTCAGCTTGTAAGCGTCACGGATCTCGCGGTCCAGCACGATGTTGGTCTTGACGATCCCGGAGAAGGGCGGGTCGATGACGAATGCATTGTCGTGATTGCCGTCGACGATGTGGTAGACGATGTTGGCGTTGACTCCGGTGTCGTCGTCTGTGGCAGAGACCTGCATGACGTAGGCACCCTTGTTGTAACCTTCCCACACGGAGGACACGTAGCGATCCTGCGTGAAGCGCGGAGCGTTGTCGTTCTTATCGACGAGCGTGATCCAGACGCTGGTGTAGGCATAGAGGGAGACCTCCCCTTCGGCCTGGGCCACGATGATGAGCCTCATCTGCGGGATGGTCTCGTAGTCCAGGCGGCGAGGGTCGCGCACGCGGATCAGCCCATTGTTGCTGTTGATCTCGAAGATGTTGTCTTCGTTTCCAGAGCCAAAGCTGTAGGCAATCCTCTGTCGGCGACCGTCGGAGCGGAAGGCAGCGACCTGCACCACGTCCGACCCTGCTGGAGCATTCTCGCCCAGCTCGGCAGAATAAGTGGAATTCTGGAAGTGGAGTGAGGTGGCCGAGGTGGCGTCTCCCACGCGGATCTCCACCAGGCCAGTGGAGGACTGAGGCGGTCGACCTCGGTCCTGTGCCACCACCTCCAGATGAAAGATGCGGCCACTCTCCAGCCCCAGGGTGCTTGTTGCCGTCACGATGCCCGTCTCGGGGTTAATTCGGAACTTGTTGTTCGCTGGCTCATCCACCAGGCTGGAAAAAGAACATTACGTTTATATCTATTCAGTGTAACTTAGACCATTCTATATTCCAGTCTTTCGAAAAGTAATTTTCTTTTCCATGTTGTATTAATACTTGCAAATGACAAAGTACCTCAGAGTTGTGAGGAAGTCTATATTTTCATTATATAACCCAAACTATGTTCCCAGTCGTTGCCTATCGATGCTGGAGCTAACATTATCATTTCAAACAAAACTAAACTCAAAATTGAATAGGTAATACGACATGGCTATGATGGTGACAGAAAAAGATGTCAGGATAAGTAAGCTGCACCGTCGGTTAAAATCCGGAGAGCCTACCTGAAGACGATGTCAGCGTTGACGCCCTCGTCTTTGTCTGTGGCGGTGACCTGGAGTAACTGGTGGCCGGGCTGAGAGTACTCAGGCACGTCCACGGTGAACGGGTACTGGGTGAACACTGGCTTGTTGTCGTTGACGTCGCTGATGGTGATCTGCACCTGAGCCTTCTCCGACCGGGAGTCATATCGGCCGCCGTCCGTCGCACGCACCTCAAACGTGTACACACTCTGTTTCTCCCGGTCAAAGTACCTGTTGCAAGAGAAGTTCACTTTGAAAAATATGCAATAAAAGTAAATGTATGACCTGAAAATCTGAGCAAGATTTATGTCCTTTGTGCATTAAAACGTTGATTTAGTCATTCAATGCAGTTCAAGCACCAGCGAGTTCACAAACCAAATACTGACAGGTGTAGTCAAAGATAACCAGCCTAAACCTACCCAGCTGTTGTGATGACTCCAGTTTCGTTGTCTATCTTGAAGAGCCACTGCGTTTCATTGCTGAGAGAGTAGGTGATGCGAGCGTTCTCCCCATGGTCTTCATCCATGGCCCTGACGGTGAGAACGGTGGTGTCCGGCAGGGCATCTTCCGGCAGCGTGGCAGTGTACCGATTCTGCGAGAATTTGGGATCGTTGTCATTCTGGTCCTCGACTGTGATGGTGATGTTGCAGATGCCTCGCAGCGCCGACGATGCCCGATCCTCCGCCGTGATCACCAGAAAATACTTCGCGTGAGCTTCTCGGTCCAGTGGGCGAGACGACAGCTGGCCGGAGTAAGACCCAATGCTGAACTTATTGTTGACGTTACCATCTGTTATGGAGTACCTGACTTTGCCATTTAGCCCAGCGTCCCTGTCAGTAGCCAGAACCGTGTGGATGACGGAGAGGTCGGTGTTTTCCGGCACACGCAAAGGGTAGCAAGAATCTCGGAACTCTGGGGCGTGGTCGTTGACATCAGTGAGCGTCACCAGCACAGAGGCAGTATCATACTGCGCGGGGAAGGACCCGTCGCGCACATACACCGTCAGGGTGTATTGGTCCTTCTCCTCGCGGTCCAGCGTGGCCACGGTGTGGATGTCTCCGGTGGCTGGGTTGATGCGGAACTTGTTGTCACCGATTCCCGAAGGGATGATGTAGGTCAGGTTGCTGTTACTGCCATAGTCACTGTCAGACGCCGTCACCCGGATGACTGGGGTGCCGGGTGGAGCCCCCTCGGACACGTTAGCCTTATACACAGGTTGACTAAATTTAGGCGGGTTGTCGTTGACGTCTTCAATGAATACTTCAATGACCTGCCTGGCGGAGCGAGGTGGCTGGCCGTGGTCGCTGGCCGTCACGTTGAGGCGGTACTGAGTGGCACGTTCACGGTCCAGAACCTTCACGATACTCAACACTCCCGTCTCGTAATCGAGAGCGAAGCTGCCGTCTTCGTTACCCGAGCTGATGATGTACGTGACACGACCGTTGTCGCGCGAGTCCTCGTCCGTGGCAATGACGTGCAAGACTGGGTAGCCCCGCAGCTCGTCCTCCATGATATCCACACGTCCGCGCGACACGAACTTGGGCGAGTTGTCGTTGAAGTCCTCGATCAGGATCCGCGCCGTGACGGAGGCCTGCCGACGGTGGGTCTCGTCCCTGGGCTGGTCGGCGGCCGTCACCACCAGCGTGAATTCGCGGTGTTCCTCGTAGTCTAGCGGCGCCATGAGCGTCAACATACCCGTCGTAGAGTCTAGCTTAAACACCTTCTTCGGCCTCTGTTGAGTGAGCGAATACTGGACGTAGCCGTTGTCACCCGAGTCCAGGTCGGTGGCTGTGAAGTTCCACACTGGCGTGCCGATGGCCGTGTTCTCGCTGATGGAGAAGATGATGGGATCGTCTTTGAAGATGGGAGACTGATCGTTCTCATCCTGGACTTCTATCTTGACGTTGATGATGGAACTTTGCGGGTTGGTGGCCGAGGAGTCGACGGCCTTCACCTGCAGCATGTACTCGATGGCCAGTTCGTAGTCCACCTGCCTGGCCGTGAACACCTGCCCCGTGGTCTTGTTGATGTCGAAGGTGCCGTAAGTGTTGCCGGAGAGTATGGTGTAGGTGACGCGGCCGTTCTCGCCCGCATCGCGATCCACGGCGATCACTGAGCCCACCTCCTCGCCCACCTTGATGCCTTCCTTCACCTTGAATACCATGGACGAGGCGGGGAAGGTGGGCCGGTTGTCGTTCAGGTCTAACACCTCTATCTGTATGAGCTTGGTGACGTTCTTCGGCGGGTTGCCCTGGTCGCTGGCCTGCACCGTCACGCGGTACACCTGCTTCACCTCGTGATCCAACACCTGTTGTAAAACGCGCGACAACATTAGCTGCACACTCGAAACTGATGAGCTAACAGTGCAAAGAGCTGACAAGGTTAGTTTATTTCTTTCCTCAGAGAACAAGAGACGTATGACAAAATCTAAGCCTGGCACAATGTGTTATCATTCTGGTGATATATATTATACAACAGGATTGGGAATGTGACAGAGTGACCGCGTGTGAGAGAGACTGAAGCGAGACAACATGATTCTGAAGGGTGAATGATGATTCCAGGGGTGTGGATAGTGTGACCCTGGGGTGTGGCTGAGAATGCTGGGGTATGGAATTGTCCCCAGGGTCTGGAGGATGGTACGCAGCGACAAGTGGTCCTGGGGAGTGTGTTAGCGATGCTGGTGTGACGCTAGGTGTCCTGGAGTATGTGTTAACGACGTTAGTGTGACATTAGGTGTCCTGGGGTGTGTGTTAGCGACGTTGGTGTGACGCCAGGTGTCCTGGGGTGTGTTAGAAAGTGTTAGCGTCGTTGGTGTGAGGCTAGGTATCCTGGGGTGTGTGCTAGCGACGTTGAGGTGACGCTAGGTGTCCTGGGGGAGTATGTCTGCGACGTTGGGTGTTCTGGGGGTGTCCTGGTGGGGCCCAAGTATAACATAACAGTGAAGATGGTGAGGAGACGCACCTTGGTGGTGGTGATGACGCCAGTCGTGGGGTTAATGTTGAAGGCGCTGTCGTCATCGTTGTCCTCGGTGGTGATGAAGGAGTAGGTGATGGAGGCGTTGTTCCCTTCGTCCCTGTCTGTGGCACGCACCTGTCACGGATACACAAGGCTCGTCATGATAAGGCTTAAGCCAAAGCGGATGGTCTATCTCAGGTGCCAAAAGAGCCACCTGCAGAATCAAATATATCAAGACTAGTCTGCAGAACCCATGGAAAATAGTAAAAAAAAAGCATATTCAACGAACCACCCACAGAACCTCGTCCATAACAGCCGCTCGCAGAAACTATAATTCTCAAGAAACACCTATAGAAGCTATGAACCACAGAGGCTAAATGTACAGCCTTACGAACCACAAGACCCACTTGTAGATCCTATGAGCCACAAGACCCACTTGTAGAGCCTATGAGCCACATGATCCACTTGCAGAATCCATGAACCACAAGATCCACTTGTAGAACCTATGAACTACAAGACCCACCTGTAGAATCCATGAACCACAAGACCCATTTGTAAAACCTATGAACCACAAGACCCACCTGCAGAATCTATGAGCCACAAGACCTACTTGTAGAACCATAGGCCACAAGACCCACTTGTAGAACTCATGAACCACAAGACCCACTTGTAGAACCTATGAACCACAAGACCCACCTGTGGAATTCACGAACCATAAGACCCACAAGACCCATTTGTAGAACCTATGAACCACAAGACCCACTTGTAGAACCTATGAGCCACAAGACCCACCTGTAGAATCTATGATCCACAAGACCCACTTGTAGAACCTATGAACCACAAGACCCACTTGTAGAACCTATGAACCACAAGACCCACCTGTAGAATCCATGAACCACAAGATCCACTTGTGGAACCTATGAACCACAAGACCCATCTGTAGAACCTATGAACCGCAAAGCACAAACTACAGAAAACAAAAAACACGGTAATACAGACAGAGGACCATCTGAGCCATAAGTCCTGGCTGTAGGTGACTTCGACGGACGGCAACCGTACATGAAAGAACAAGGCCGAAAGACTGACACCCACCTGGAGCACTTCAGTGCCTGCTGGCTGCTCCTCCCTCACGCTGACGGAGGCCTCGCGGGGCTCGATGAAGGTCGGGGAGTTGTCGTTGACGTCGGTGACCAGGACGCGGACGGTGGCGCGTGCGTGGCGAGGAGGACGCCCTTCGTCGTGCACCTCCGCCGTCACCTCGTACACTGCCTTCAGTTCCCGGTCCAGGGCCACGCGGGTCACGATCTCTCCTGCAGAAGGAAGTGATCCTCATGACGATTTGCAAGGAGCCTAGAAGCACTGTTTATGAGGCTAATGTACAGAGACTGGAGTCATAAGTAGTGGCATGTGATTTTATAAGGTTCCTTTTGTGGCTTGGGGTAAAAAACTTCCTGCATAAATTATGATCTGACAAATGTACCAGGGGCAGAGTGGGTACAAAAGACAGGTGTAAACAGTGTGATGTACCTGTGGGAGTGGGGTACACAGGGCAGGTGTGGATGTTGTGAAGACACCTGTATCAGGAGCGGGGTACACAGGGCAGGTGTGGATGGTGTGATGGCATATAGGACAGATGTCCACGGCCTGACGACTTACTCAGTATCGGAGCAACACTTCATGATGTTCCTTTATGGGAAAGGAAGTTCCCCTGAGGCTACAGGAAGCTTGGCCATGAAGAGCATGGTAGGGGAGTTGAGGATACGGTGGGGAAATGGTGGACATGGTTGGAAGAGTGGAGATGATGGGGCAGCTGTGGTCATCATGAGGGCTATGGTGGGGACAGTCGTGGCCATGGTGGGGGAAGTAGTGGTCATGGTGGACAGTAGTGGTCATGACTAGGGGCAGTAAGTGTCATGGTGGGGCGGCGCCAGAAGCCATGCTACCCGGGCGGGGGCGGCGTGTGGAGCAGGTGGGCGCCCCATGGGGACCTTTGCCAGTGTTGACGCCTCCGACAGAGGTCCTGCCCCGCTGGCATTCCTGTCTTCGCCCCTCCCCAAGCCCCAGACCCCAGGACCTGGGGGTTATCCGCCGGCCCCCGAACGCTGCCCGACACACCCGCGCCACGCTCCGGCGATGCGTACAGAAACGAGACGAAGATTAGTGAAAATTGGAGTGTGTCGGGGGAGCGGCGACCCCCGCGGCGCGGGGTGAATGGCGGGACCGGGGTGGCATGCCAACATACACGCCTACACCGCGCCGCGCACCAGGGCGCGCCCCGGCCAGCCCAGGACAACCTTATTAACCTGTCGCCCCATCTCACGCCCGCCCCACTGCCCCAAGGGGCGCCCGCACGTGGTAACGGTGCCTCCAGGGGAGAGACGGGGCTTCGTCAGAGTGTACTAGGGGTGGGCCTTGATAGAGGTGCCTCCGGGGGTGGGCCTTGATAAAGACGCCTCCGGGGTTGGGCCTCGATGGTGATACCTCAGGGATTAGGCACAGACGGAGGCGCTGCTGAGTGTGGAAAACCCCAGGAGGAGCCACAGCTGCCCTGCTCCAGGTCAACCCCCTCGAGTTATCCCCTACAGGAGAGGCCACCAGGAAGTCTCTTCCGGCAGAGGGACTCTCTCTGAAGACAATGACGCAGGTTACACCAACTTCATACAACTCATCGATGGGTAAACCCTAAAAGGCAATTTCTATCGAGGGTAAGCTCCGAGGGTGTTGCCAACCCTATGGCAAGACTTGCCGGGGAGTTGCCACTTTTGAGGTAGGTCCCCTGGCCGCCTACGGAGAGGATACCCTCGAAGTCTGCACCGCAGGGAAGGTAATCCTCAAAGGGGGCGTGGGGGAGGAGACCTTCCCTTAACGGTGACCGCTAAGCTCCTGTGGGGATTCAAGGTGGTAACATCAGGCTAAAATTGGAGAAATCATGGCCGGGAGGGCACCTCTCCCCTAACTCTTTATACGGCCAATCACCGTTCCCTTACCCTCCACACAACCAATCACCGCCCTCCCCCCTACCCTCAGTACAGCCAATCGCCGCCCTCCTCTAACCCTCTACACAGCCAATCACCGCCTAACCCCTACCTTCTATACAGCCAATCACCGCCCAACCCCTACCCTCCATACAGCCAATCACCGCCTCTTACCCTCAATACAGCCAATCACCGCCCCCTACCCTCCATACAGCCAATCACCGCCCCTATATCTTCTACACTGCCAATCATCGTCTCACCCAGCCCTTACATCCATCATCTTTCCTACCCTTTATAGAGCTAATCCTCCGCCCAATCCACCTCTCACTTTACATACAGCCAATCACTGCCCCTACCCAACCCTTCGCTGCCCCGGACTCATCACATAATCAGCCCCGTCCCACAGCCACCCGGCACACAGCCAATCACTTAAGCCCCGCTGGCCTGATAGATGGCTGTACGGGATAATTTAGGGACTCAGGGAGCCCAAGTGGCCCTGAGGGAACCCAGGAGGGAGATACGGGGACCTTGGGCAATGGTAGGTGACCCCTGAGGGCACACGAGGTGATGTAGATAAGGGACCTAAGGGTGGGTTAGGGATATGGGATAGAGGAGGGTTGGGCCCCCGGTGGCCAGTAGAGGTTGAACAGATGGGCCTGAAGTGGGTGGGGAAGGAGCTCTTGCGTGGTGTGGGGGAGAGGGGCCGAATTGTGGGGAGATAAGGACCCGCGAGGTGGAAGAAGA
>JAUUDW010000003.1:433278-444010 GCA_032361385.1 Panulirus guttatus
AATCACTTTAATCTACTAGGCAGCATGGGTTGAGGATGTGTATGAATGAATTAAAAGAGGCTGTTTGTGACTGATCCACCACAAGAAATTGGGAAAGGAGCAATTGATGATAGGTAGAAAAACTGCATCAATATAATTTAAGTATTTGATCATTATGTAAAATCCGATAATGGCTTGGTTTTAAATATTCTTTAAAGCAGAGAGAACAATAGAAAAACCATAAGTATTTTGCTTGTTTATTTGTGCAAACTCCTTCACACATCTCTCAGATTTTCGGTGTTAGTGTACTGAGAGAGTGGAGAAGCTCTTGCTGTACAGGTTTCATATGTTAAAGAAAACCTGGAAACAATACACCAAAGAAATAATAAATTTTTCTGTTACATATACTGTTTAAGAACCATAAAATGTCCTAACTAGGTCACCATCAATCAAGCTTATTGGTTGGAGTTTCACATAATTACTTTATAATGATGTAACTGCACAGAGGCATTATTAATGAACTGGGAATTAATTAGCTTTTAGCTGGTGATTAAGTGATATCCTTGAACAATTCCCACTAGTGGTTTGGTCAGTCCTTGAGGTTAGAATAAATTCATACCTATGGCAAATGCAATATTCAAAAAATTGATAAACACTGAAAATAGTAGTGACAAGAAATTCATCATGGCATATATTTACACGAAACACAATGATTCACATCCAAAAGCAGTCTGTGTAAACAAGATAAATTGGAAATAAAAACACTGAAGGAAGGTAACATTTCAATTAAATTTCATAATATATATATATATAGACCTATATTTGAGGACATGAAAAAATGTAATATATGAAAATACATCAGGAAAATACATGACACCAAAGACAGCTCATTTTCATTTTTGCTGCATATGAAATGAAAGAGATTCTTCGCAGCTTGATACTCATGTCAAGAATGTAAAGAGGAAACAATCTTTTATCAGCTTGTCAAGTGATTAACCTGTTAAACTCTTTTATGACTAAAGAAGGAACTTCAGACTAAAATGCAAACTAAATATATTATCCTTAAAGAAGTATCTAACCCCTAAAAGGTGCTTTAAATTATCATACACTGTGTTTTTAATATATAATAAATAACAATCATTTAGTAGTAAGATCTAAGCAAGGAAAAACAACCGGATAGAAATGACTGATGATATATTGTATAAATGATGAACTATATTATTCTTAAATATAAAGGAGTAACATTCCAACTAAACATAACCTTTGGCTAGAAACTAAAACATAACTGCATATTTCCTAGCTTAATAATTCTAATATTCATTTAAAAATTTCTGTACAAAAATTTACATGTCTTCCCAATAAAACCAGGCATACATCAAAATTATAAATTCAAATTGCTCACCAAACTTTTAATAAAATATAAAACAAATATGACTATTCTAATTACCTTAACATGGTGGAAGACAGAAGTATATAATAATATATAGAAAGAATTTACAAGATCTGATACACGCACACATCCTGAGTCATATGGATAAGAGGGCAGAATACGATGGGTGACTTCTTGCTCCGTTTCTGAATACCTCTGGATACTTGACACTTCAGTTCTCTTAATAACAGTACTGGAGCAAATTCTCTTTATGTACCTACATCCTACTCAGTCCACGATGTAGTTTTGAAATGTAGTATAGTTATGTTGAAATACCGCTTCCCAGAGGATAACAAACATTAAGCAATACACACTGGCACGTTTTCATATTCAGCAATAATCAAATGTCCATTTATTTGTAAACACTGATCACAGTATTTTATAGAAAAAAATGTACTTTTAAATCAGCAGTTCTTTGTAACAATATCCCATCACTGCCATCCTTGCTTTCCAAAAATACACATCCTTTCATCAAAATTGAGGTATTACCCTAAGACTGTACAATTTCACATTAATCATTTAATATTCTCATTACTGTACACATGACCAGCATACCACAACAGCCAGAATTTCACTGTGGCCCTTGTCAGCACCGAGATTCACTAGAGATTTGTGGCACTGCAGGAGCATCTCGGATGTCTGCATACACTGCAGGTAGCTTTGGGGGATTGAGATTCTTCACGGGAGGCAGAGGTACTCCCGTCAGTCTTGCCACCTCCTCCTCCAGCTGGCGGTTACGGCCGAACATGGCGACATAGTTATGATGCAGCTGCTTCTGGTAGCGTATGACTCGCTCCTTCTCCTCCGTCCACCTCAAGCGCTCGGCTTCGAACTGCTGTCTTTGCAGATCGTTCTCCCTCTTCATGGACTCGACTTCCGCTTTTAATTTGTCCATCTGTAGACTAAGGTCCTGGTCATGTGCCAGGGCTTGAGACTGTTGCTGCTGGGCTTGATCTAGCTGTACCCGGAGATCACCGGACTCCCTCCGTTGCTGGCCCATTAAATCGTGAAGAGAATTGATCTCAGCGCGACGTCTCTCAACCTCCGTCTGGTACTGGCGCACTTGGGCCCGCAAATGCAGCAGTTCATGTCCTCGGGTCGTCTGGTCACCTTGAGAGTCTTTGAGCTGAGTTTTCAGAAGAGAGATTTCACCTGCGATTGCAGAAAGTCATCCTCTCATTAGAATATACACAGAAAAGTGGGTATCTTTCTCTACATGGTCTAAGCACCGTGAAAGACACAAGTAAACTAAGATATCCTGCACTGTTGTAAATTGAACATTGCATCTGTGTGGTAAGAAACTGAGTGCTTTTTAAAATTACGGAACCAACAAACTGTTAAAAGAAAATATTTTGGTAACCAGTATCTTTGATATACTTTAAGCTTCCCCCCAAAAAAAATTTATTCGTACATTTGAATATTCTAAAAAAAAAAAAGTACCATGCCAATTCTTAAAAAATCTGACTTCTTAACATAATGTGAATTGATGACTCTAATCATCCCATCAATCAACAGCTGTGAGCCTTATCAACATCTAGAAGATTTGTAAAAGTGATACCTGATTTTTGGCAGAGGCTCCACTCTGTTTCCTCGAGCTGTGTGCGGAGTGAGGTTAATTCTCTCCTTAGTTGTTCTGTCTGACTGTGGTGGCCGTCACGTTCACGACGAACCTCTTCCAGTTCTGCCATCAGCTTACGACGTTCTTGCTGCAGCTGTTGAAGACGTATATATTAAGTTCAATTTCATATTATTCCTTTATGGCCAAAAGCTACTGGTACTGAGGGTAGAGTGAAGATGAGGGTTTAATGAAACAGCCTCAGATGAACTCTTTTATCTCCCAACCTAATCATTCACCTGTTAAGATGGATAACAGTACCGACAGCACAACATCCGATACGAAAGTAATGTGAAAGATTCACTAAAGAGTTAATGGCAACATGCCGGCCAACTTGTGATCAATCTACAGATGAATGTTGCCTGATAATTTGCGTTTACAACTTTCTGCTGTTCATTTTCATACTCCATAATGTGTTGGATGTAACAGAGAAATCCTATCAAATCTAAATAAAGTAATATACAAGAATTTATTGATTTCTTGCTTATATAGGAAATCAAATATAACTTTGTGTATGTTAGAATAATATACACCATTCCTTTGTAGCTTCTTAATGTAATTGTTTGCCCTTAAAACTCCATTTTCTTTGTATTCATCTACTGCAAAGAAAACGAGTATAAACATTTTAAGACACACTCTGCTATTTGTTCTGTTCTGCTCAATGTAACCTCAGGCTACTCTCACCTACTCATTGCAGACTTTGTGAGGTGTTGCAATTATGATTAAAAATGTCCGTATCCATGTGGGCAGCAAGCGAGTATTTCATCTGGTTTCTTTTATGGTAATGGTCTACATATATAGTCTCAATGTCGCTTCAGCCTATTCTCATCTGCTACTTAAGACAAACTTCGTCAAGTGGGATGAAGCAATTATCACATTTTTCACACCAGAGACATCAATCTAAAAGAGCCCACTACGGTACAGTTACATAAGGACCGACATGTGCCAGTAATGTCACCCTTAGCACACACACCCGCCCTGTGAGAACGGACTGTCATTGAAAAGTGCCAAGCATAGTCTTGACCAATTTTTACACTCAGTGTTGCAATCACGACATCATAAAAAATTCCAATATCCCTGAGGACCGTATGCGAGTAATTCATAAAAAAATATATATATGATGAATTAAATCTGAGGTGTGGTGATTAATTCGACGCTGTTGATCTGCATGTAATACACTGCAAAGATTTTACACACACACAAACACACAAATACACTTTCTTTGACAGTGTTACACTAACTTCATAATTATGAGACTGTATTTGTGTATCACTATAATACAGTCTACAGTCCAGTCTGCTTATACCACGCTTCTTTGTTTATCCTCCAGTGCTGACAGTCATAGAGTTGTGTCAAAATTGCCTGTGTCACCTTTCTAACCGTCCTGTGTGTGAGACGCCAGAATAAGATTTTTTCCTTTTTCTCTCTTCTCCAGACGTGAGCGACGTCTGACCCCCTGACATCCCCTGCTGGGACCAGTGGAGACCAACACTGGCCAGACCTCACCGCAGTGATCTTCGCCATAACCCGGGGGGTTAACCTCTCTCCTGACCGCAGGTGACCCATGCCGTGACCCGGACTGACCCACGCCGTCACTGGCACACCGGGGCGTCTCCAAAGGGACACATTCTGTCCAGCCAGTGATATACGACTCCCAACGCTCTACGCTTCCCCCTCAATTCAAACGCTAGAAAGATGTTTTTTCAGCTCACAAACATATCCTGAAGTTTGGTCATAATCATAATGACTGTGATTACGAATGATCAAGCACAATTAACATGTTAATTGCTCAATTTACACCATCCAGTCAAAAGTTTAAAATGCGTGGTTGGTTTATTTGGTCTTTAGGCCTATCAACTGTCACTTCTACTCGTATTCTAGTCTCCTTTGGAAAAAAAAAGACAAAAAAACTATATATATCTCTTGACCAAGATTGTATTATATGGGTTCTGTACATGAGGGGAACACTATATATCATATACAGCTACGCCAAATGTGTGGCGCTGGGAGGTGAGGGGGGTGGTGGTGCCGGAGGGGGGAAGGGGGGGATGAGGGCAGGCGTCACCGCCTGAAAATTTAAAGCGAGGCATCAGCGGTTATTTCTCACCATGATGTTACATTTATCTGTTGAGCCCTGCGTAACGTAAGCCGGGAGGTGCGCGCTAGCACCTGCATGCTGATGGTAAAATGCTTATTTTTTTTCTCCTGGCAATCTCAAGGAGGTGATGAGCGTGACCGGACCCGAGGGGGGTCAGGTCAAAAGAGGCCAAAGGTGTCGAGTGTAGTGAACATGAGGGTCTAAAGAAGATAAGGGTCTACTGAAAACGCGCTGGTATAATGAATATGAGGGCGTAGTGAAGATGTGCTTGTTGGCGTGTTCCGCCGTAGTGAACATGAGTATGATGGGGTTGTTCCACCGTAGTGAAGATGATGGTGAGGTACAATGCGGAGGGAGACATATTGTATTCGTTCACGAATGTTGATGTTTTTAGGTATCTTTTTGTATCTTTTTTTCCCCGCCTTAACGAGATAGCATCAGGAACAAACAAAAAATTGTCTCATTTGCACACAAATGTCTCTCGCTCTTTCTCCTCTCTCTCTTTTTGCGTTGGAGGCTCCAGTCACGGGCAAAAGTCCACATCAAGGCCGGGCCTAAAGTGAAATATAGAGAGATTAATCAAAAGGAGAAAGAACAGAAAAGGGAAAGCATTTACGAATTTTAGAGGAAGCGAGAAAAACCTGTCGTTTAAAATGTCCCAGGTCATAGTTATTAGGAATGACACGAGAAGGCAGAGAGCTGATTTCCTTACACATGTTTTCCTTACAAAATATTTTCCTTTCCTCCCTAAAGTTCATCAACAATCTCTCATACCATTTCTCATTTGCCTCCCTCTTCAGTCCCCATGCCTTTCTCTTGAGCTCCTGCCACTTTTGTCTTGTACACTTCCGAGTCATCTGCACTCCTTCCCTGTAGGTAACGTCCATACATATATCTCTTTTTCCCTAACAACGTTACTTTACCTACCACTTGCTCTCCGTTATCACATGCCCATCCCACCTTTTGCATGTCCCACACTTCACTTCCATACACATAAGCACTGCCCTCCCACTCCACATGTTCATTTACTGTCACCCTATATCGATCTTCCATCACTCTCTCTTGTTTATTCTGCACACACATGCCTCATTTTCCTGCTGACTCGCTTTCATCACCCTCTTCCCACACATGCCTTTCTTTTCCTAAAACAACAACAGAATTCCAAATTCTCCTCCATCAAAGAGTGACAAGACTTCCCACCAACTGTCCCCCTCAGCACGTTCACATCCAACAACCTCTCCTAAGCAGGCCTGTCAATTATCACAATCTAATAATGCCTGTTGACTCATAACCCAGATCACCCAAGTAAATTAATGTAATGTGCATTATCTAAACCAAGTGTTGCCAAACACCAATCCCTTTTTTCAACACGGCACGAATTCCCCACATTTATTTACACCTGCTACGTCATGCCTCCTTAACTGCAAAACCACCTATTCCTGTGTTCAGATCCCCTTGAACCAAGATTCGATCCCTTGCATCGAAATCAAAGCACTCACTTACTCACTCCCTTCCTCGGAAGCAACCCCACCTCTCTTCATCACTCCTCTCACTACCAGTTGCATTATTATCATGTACAGTCACCCACCAGCACGTACGCTACTCATCCTTCCCCACACCAATCCTCAAATAACGACAACGCTTGGGTTCCGTACCTGATAGGTCTGCGTGGTGAGTGACTGCTCCATCTTGAGGGCCTTCTGCTGGGCCCCCTTGAGGCGGGAGTCGTACATGTCCCTGATCTTCTTCAGCTCTCGCTCCCACGTCCGCTCCTTCTCTTCGTAGACCTGCAGCGGACACCAAGTTTCTCTCTCAGTCACATAGTTCCACACCTCTCAATACACCATGGTCCTCATGCACAGATTTATACATATACACAGGCATTTATATACATGTCATGTCCTACCTTGAATATCACCTGCTCGTTCTGTTCCATGGTCTCCCTCAGGGTGTTGATCTCCGTGTCCTTCTCCTTCAGCATGGCCTCCAGCTCCGCCACGCCCGAGTCCGACGGCGACGGGGTCTGGTGGTGGTCGTCCAGCGCCAGCTCGCTGATGGACCCGGCCACCGACCCGGAGATGGTCCGGTCCAGCCCGAGGTTGGACCCGGTCACCGACACGGATCTGTCCAGGCCCAGGTTCGACCCGCTGACGGATCCCGATCTGTCCAGGTTGGACCCGGTCACGGACGCCGATCTGTCCAGCCCGACGTTGGAGCCCGACCGGTCGAGCCCTTGGACCGAGCCCGAGTGGTGGGCGCTGCTGATGCGCGTGAGGTTGGTGACGGACCCGCCCATCCGCTGGTGCAGCCCGTTGCTCATGGGCTGGTGGTGGTGGTGGTGGTGGAGGTGGTGGCCGAAGGAGTGACCCGAGTCGCTCGACAGGTTCTTCAGGCTGTCGTAGCGAGGGAGGTCGCTGCTGGAGTACCCGTTGACGCGCGTGTACATCCCCGCGGCGTTGTCGTACGTGCTGGAGAGTCTGTTGTCGTGCGACAGTCTGTGGTGCGCCTGGCCGTCTTCGATGTTGCTGCAGGTGGACTGGTGAGACGGAGGGCGCGGGGGCGGAGGCGGGTAGGCCGGCGGGCTCTTATTACTGTAGTGGTTGTGGTTGTTGATGTTATTACTACTACTGCTACTGCTACTACTACTGTTGTTGTTGGAATTGTTATTCCTGTTGTTCATGGAGGTGTTCTTGCTGTTGTGGAGCTTGGTGAGGCTGTTGTACTTGTTGTTGTTCTCGTTGTGGTGGTGGTGGTGGTGGTGGTCGTAGTAGCCTCTGGAGGAGAGCGGCGTGACCAGGCCGCGGCGGTCCAGGGAGTAGCTGTTGTGGCTCATGGTCTTCAGATCGCCCATACCTGTTCAGAGAGAGAGAGAGAGGGAGACATCCGTCAGCATCTAACTCCATCACTGCCTTATACCCAGTACCACAAGACACACACACACACACACACACTAACAGCTGTTCTGTGACACCACACATACGTTAAATACGTCACTAAAGTGGGAGAGTGTACTGTTGAGAAGAAGAGACCAAATATCGTGCCGATCTTTAAGAAAGCAGATTGAGAAATAGAGGGAAAATAATTAGATAACAAACGAATGGGTACTTGCACAGGAGAAGCTACCTAAGTGACACCACAACGCGGCCTTGTGTAGCAGATCTCTCTGCCTTCTAAAAAAAAAATGAGCTCCGCTTTAGATCAATGAGTTAGGACGGGTGGATTGCGTGCTCCTGGGGATGCCAGAGAGCGCTGACGTTACCCTACAAAATGCTGGCAAAGCAGTTGACTCTTCAGGCAGGAATAAGGAAGAGACTCTGTCGATGGATGGAAAAAAAACTACTTTAGCGGAAGAGAACAAGAGGCACGAGTCAGAGGACACTTCTCTACATGGGATGGGGTCGCCAGTGGCAGATAATGCCATGAAGGAAGTAAACAATGACGAGGACTACATCAGTTTACCAAGGGGACCTAGAGAAACTCAGAAGTCGGTCCGATACATGACTGAAATTCAGCCAGAGTAAGCATAAAGTGATGAGGATGGGACACAGCGAAAGAGGCCCGGTCACGAATGAGCTGTAGGAATCTATGTATGAGAGAAGGACTTGGGAGTCGACACTGCCTGTGCCTCTAACCTGTCGCCAGGACTCTGCCTTAGGGAAACCTGTTCAGACAAACTATCCTTTCGAAGAAATCAGAATCATTTCTAAGTTCGTGGATAAGAAAGTGTTCAGCCAAGTGTTCCCATCGTATATCGGGCCAGAAATTGAATACACTTCTCAGGTTTGGTCACCGGGCTTAAAGAAACAGTGGAGGGTAATAGAGAAGGCACCATAATTAAAGTGAGATGAGTTCTGGTGAGAGATTGGAAGCCATCATAATTTTGCCTGTCACGAAAGAGAGAGGAGAAAAGGGTGACTTGATCTCAACCTTGAAATATCTAAACCATTCTGACGATGCCAACGCTGAACGGATCTTCGAAAGATGCCTGCACACAGGACACGGAATTTCTGAACAAACAAATGAATTGGTCCTGAGAAAAGGTCTGTCTGGCTGGACCACTGTGGTATACGTCCCGTGCGACTGGACCACTCTGGTGCACACATCGTGCGACTGAACCAATGTGGTACACACACCGTGAGGCTAGACCAAGCGGAGAGCCCCCTGGGGTGACGACACTCAACAGGAACATTACGAAACCAGCAACACCCACACTGTGCCTGTGCCCCGGCATGTACACAAAGGGGGAAAAGACCAGGAGAACAATGGTCTGGTCCTGGCCTAGCATAGACCACATCACACCACTGGTCTACTCCTGGCCCAGACTCGACCACACCACACCACGAGTCTGGTCCTGGGCTAGACCCAGCCAAACCACACAGCTGCCAGTGAGCGCAGGTGCGCCCCGGCCCCCTGTCTGTGCAGGTGTATGGACGTGGGAGGCGAGGGGGGGGGGCACGTCACGTGAAATACACACACACACACCACCACGACCAACGAGGAAACGCGATACGCCGTGCGGGTACTTACTGCCATAGTGGTGGATGCCGCCCCTGGCCAGCGTGGGCGTGGAGGTGTAGCGTGGGTCCGGCCGGGACAGGGGCGTGTTGGCGGCCGTGCCTCCCGCGTGGGTCAGGAAGCCGCCGCCCCCACCAGGTGAGGAGCCCCCGATGCTGCCGCCGCCGCCGCCCTGGGAGGACACGCCCCCCTGCTGCACCCCGGGGGAGGAGGCCACGGGCTTGAAGGCGATAGGCCGGATGACAACCTTGCCCTGTGAGAGGGAAAAGAGAGAGGAAGAGGTCACACACGTACATTAGCTAGCCAGACAGGAGTGAGTGGCATGTGGTGGCATCTGGGTGGCTACAGAAGTCATCCCTCCACACACACACACGTCAACTTCATACTCCCTAAAGTGGAGTAAGTGATGAAGATAATCAGTAATGTGTATGAGAGAGAGAGAGAGAGAGAGAGAGAGAGCCAGACCCTCACGATGCGTGAGGAACACACAAGAAGACGGAGGGGGGAAAAGCCAAACGAGAGTGTGTTTACATATAACTCCTGCAGAAGGTAGAATGTGACCTGACGAGGGAGGTCCGCACCGAATCCAACCCAACCCACACACACACACTTCTGTAGGTTGCCGCGCCGCCCACGCCACCCGCATTACCTCCTCTCACGCCGCCCACTACACTAGCCACCCACTACGTCACCATCCACGCACGCCACTCCGAGTTAATGCAGTTCTGCCGCGAGTAGCGACAAGTTTATTGTGGCCGCCATGATCATCCTGTTAGCCGATGCGCAAATGGATTACACTGGCCACAAAGGGTCTTTGTCAGAGACCCCCCGGAACCTCCCCCAAACAGTGGACGAGAGTTGGGCTTTATAAAGTTGGTTTTATTATTACGCTGGTTGACAATTCGTCCACACAATGCCATCCCACTGAAACGGGTTCAAAGATCAAATTTCTTACAGAGTAAGATATGACGTACTAGTGTGTGTGTGTGTGTGTGTGGTGCGTGTGTGTGTGTGTGTGTGTGTGTGTGTGTGTGTGTGTGTGGTGCGTGTGTGTGTGTGTGTGTTTGGGATACATGAATACCTCCGTCATCCAATA
>JAUUDW010000004.1:115067-128960 GCA_032361385.1 Panulirus guttatus
ATCAGTATTATTTATATAATGTCTAACCAGTATGGGGAGGGTCATCGTGTCTCCGTCAAGGGGGTCACAGAAGCGTTGTGTGTTGGGTCATCTTTGAAGGCAGTGGACAAGGGTGCTGCTGTTGGGTCTTTTGCATGATGGACAAGCGTGTTGCTCGGGGGAGGTAGGGATGCCAGTCTCCCAAGCAAAGTCATACCCGATGATGATGCGGTAAGCAATCATGCCCCTTTTCCATGACCCTATCCCTTAGACATGCGAGAGGTCAGGAAGTTTACAGAGGGTATTGTACCAGGTGAGCAGGGAGTCCAGGGGGACGGCTGCTTCTCGAGCTTCCCTCTGCTTGCGGCAAATTTGGGATCCTGAATTGTCAAAGTGTTCGAGGAACTGTGTAGTCAGGTGTGGCCTTATTACAGCCGGTCTTGGCAAGGCCATCTACTGCCTCATTCCCTGAGATATTGACATGACTTGGTATCGACAGGAATGTCACAGGATGGCCTGCATCCTGAAGTGTTGATGTTAGCCCTCATATTCGGAGAATAACATCCTTATTCTCCCCTGATCCAGATGCAATCCCATCAAGGGCAGACCTGGAATCGCAGCAGACAAGCAGGGGGAAGAGACCACTGGTTGTTTCCTCAGCAAGAAATGCAGCAAGGAGGGCTATATATATATTATCCCTGGGGATAGGGGAGAAAGAATACTTTCCATGTATTTCTGCATTTTGTAAAAGGCGACTAAAGAGGGAGGGAGCGGGGGGTGGAAATCCTCCCCTCCTGTTTACTTTTCCAAAAGAAGGAACAGAGAAGGGGGCCAAGTGAGGATTATCCCTCTAAGGCTCAGTCCTCTGTTCTTAACGCTACCTCACTAATGCGGGAAATGGCGAATATGTGTGTGTGTGTGTGAGTGGATGTGCCTTTCTTTGTCTGTTGACTGGCACTACCTCACTAAGATGGGAAGCAGCAAGCAAGTATGAAAAATATATAATAGTACCATGCCCATACATATGAAGCTTATATATGGCTCATGGTCAAGTGCCAGAGGATTGGCAGAAGGCCTAAAGTGTGCATCACTATAAAGGCAAGGACAAAAGTGAATGTTCAAAGTAGAGCAATAAATTTGTTCAATATAATGGGAAAATGGTATGGATGAGTTGTGATTGGCATTCTTTGAGCATTACATTGGGTAGGAACATTGCAGTTTCAAGAGAGGTAAAGGATGTGTGAATCAGGTGTTTGCCTGTGAGAAATGTTTGGAGAAACTAGGATTTGTTTGGCAGGTATGGATCTGAAGAATGCATTTGATAAAGCTGATAAAGATGCTTTGTGAAAGGTAAAATTTTAAGTATGTGGTGTAAGAAAGCTACTAGAAGTATTGAAGAGTTTTTCTTGAAAGTAAGGCATGTGTGTGTGAGAAGAGAGTGAGTGATTCTGTGATAATGGGTCTACAGCAGGGGTGTGTGATGTCACCATGACTTAATTTATTTATTATATGGGGTGGCGAAGGAGATGATTTTGATGGTCTTGGAGAGGGGCAGATTTGCAGTCTGTTGATAGTGGGTTGATGAGTCAGTTACCATTTGCTGATAATGCAGCTGTGGTAGCAGATTCGAGTAAGAAACTGCAGAAGCTGGTATCTAAATTTTAGAGAGTGCGTGTTAAAGGAGGAAGTTAAGAATAAATGTGAATAAAAACATGGTTATTAGGTTCAGCAGTGCAAACAGACCAGTTGGTTTAAGTATGATCTTGAATGGAGAAGACTTGAAGGAAGTGACGTATTTTTGATAACTGGGGGTGGACTTGACTGCAAATGTAACCTTGAAGGCAAAGGTGAGTCATAGATGGGTGAGGGGATGAAGGTTCTGGGAGCATTGAGTAACGTGTGAAAAGAGGGGTCATTTATCTTGGAGGGTAAAAATGGGTATGTTTGAAGGTATAGTAGTCCCAGTGATGTTATATAGATGCAAGGCATGGGCTATAGAATGTGTTGGAAATAAAATGTTTGAGGACAGTACACTTTCTGTT
This sequence comes from Panulirus guttatus, assembly GCA_032361385.1. Classification (NCBI taxonomy): domain Eukaryota; kingdom Metazoa; phylum Arthropoda; class Malacostraca; order Decapoda; family Palinuridae; genus Panulirus; species Panulirus guttatus. The sequence goes on from JAUUDW010000004.1 coordinate 117,089, forward strand.
GTGAGAAGGTTTGATCGAGTAAGTAATGACAGGTTAAGAGAGAGGTGTGGTAACAAGAAGAGTATGGTTGAGCAAACTAAGAGGGTGTGCTGAAATGGCTTGAACACATGGAGGGAAGTGAGGAGAGGTTGACAAAGAGGATATATGTGTCGGAAGTGGAGGAGACAAAGGAAAAGTGGGAAACTAAATTGGAGGTGGAAGGATGAAGTGAAATATATTTTGAGTGCTTTGGGCCTGAAGGTGCAGGAGGGCGAAATGCATGCATAGGATAGAATGAATTGGAGTAATATAGTATTCATGGGGTGGTGTGGTGTCAGGGGACTGAACCAGGGCATATGAAGCAGTTGGGGGGTACCATGGAAAGGTCTGTGGGGCCTGATTGTGTTTTCATTGCACTACCTACACCTAGACAGTTAGAGAATGGATGTGAATGAAGCATTTTTTTCCTCTGTTCATGATACTATCTCACTAACTTGGGATAAAAGAATACTACGGGACTACAACTACATGAGGTTACACCGTAAATGAAAAGTCATCTTTGGCAAGGCTGTATTATTGGGAGCACATTCTTGTCAAAGAACTCACTTCAGAGGAGTCCACATTTTCCTCTTACATGAAATAATACAGCTTTGGTTTTCAGGAGCCACTAGAGAGAGGTTCTGGGTAAGACTAGAAATCTCATAGAAAGAAGTCATAAGGTATTTTTGAATACATATGCTCGCATGAGTTTACATTTGAGACATATACAGTAATGTAAGTATAAACATACATGTGGGCCTTTGCTGACTTCAGTAGATAGTCAAATGCTTGTTTTCATAGCTGCTATATTCTTAAATGTGTGTCTTTATTTTACAGAAAATGCACAACTTCCAGCTGAGTGACTCTTCTCACCTACGTGTGAGCTTCAGCAAGAGCACCATCTAGATGGCCCAACCACTACAGCAGGTTGAGGGGTATCACACCTTGGGATCAAATGCCTGCAGGAACTAAACATCCCAGGGCCAATTAAACCCTGAGAAACAATCCTAAGGAAGAAGGATCCCAGGGCTACATTATCCCACTAGCCGGCCATATGGATGGAACCGGCATTTTTTTACCTTAGGGCATGGCATTTTTATTAATATAATTATACCTAGCTTAACCAAATGTGTTACACTATAAGGAGGCAGGACCTAGAAATATTTACGTACAAGTGAGAGAGATGATAAATGAGCTGAATTCAGGAAGATACAATTTAACCAATGGAACTCAATTTGGAGTTTATTTTTATTTTTTGTACCCATCCATGGTTTGGGTATTTTGGTGACCAATACCTATGTACATTTTGCTACAAGTAAATTCTGCCGGACAGCCTGAATGTCTTTTGTATGTAAGGTGAAGGTTTACAGAGTATTAGGGGTGATCTTGCCCCAGTTGCGGGTGAGAGTAGACCTCTGGTACTAGTATTATTGCAGTGGTTCCTCGTGCTCTCTGAGATTGCCAAGGACTTAGTGTTAAAACCTCAGCTAGCATGAGCCAGAATTGATTCTTTTTAAACATGGTAGCTCTTTTTATTTTAAGTGTTTTGCAAGTGATACATGTTAGAGCTAGATTGTGTAAGAATAATTGAAATTAGGGGAGAAGAGATGAGGCTAAATTCTCATTGATGAAAAGTAGCCACTCAAATTATCACAATTCATATTTTCGGACAAAATGGAGGACCTATTATAGAAGTGTTAATATGGTAATTTATCTCACAATGTCAGTGTTATGAAAGCATATATTTTTGCATTTTTGACGTCTCCAAAGTGTTAACTGATATCAATCCTTTTCATGATCAACTCTTCCGTCTGGGATTTTTCTCTTGATCATTCCAACTTTGAAAAAGTCTTCTTTACCATTTGCTCGATGATTCCAGTGTTTGTAGGGTAGGCAGACAGGGGCTGTGGTTGTTGTGCCCAGTTTTAATACAAGCAGTGACTGGAACAGCTAATGCCAATAATTGTCCTCCTGTACCTTAAGCAGCGTGTGGAATTGGCAGTTTGTGGTTGTAATGAACAGTAGTGGGTCATTCAGTCCCATATGAGGGCAACCAGAGGAGACTGCAGCTGTAGCCATGAGTATAGGTGGCTTGGTGTAGGCTACTTACTAGGTTACCTGTGGGGTTCATCCACAGGCTGCCCATAGGTATTTCGAAGGTATATCTAAATTGTGTGTAGGTTTACCTTGTGTTAACCTGTTGACAACTGTGTGTTGACTCTTAGGCTTGCCTGAGGTAGCACGTTAGCTAGGGGCAGTGAGCGGACTGTACCTGAGCGGGCTCCTCCCCCACCCCTCTCTGCCACCTGGCCAGTCAGTGGGTGGGCTCTCCCCCCCCCATGTCGTGGCATTCATTAATTGTTGTTCAGTGTATGTAGCCAATAGGAAATTTGATTAGCTTTTATTAATGATGATATACAAAGTATTATTTGTTATTTATCTGAAAATTACCTTAAAAAAAAATGCAAGAAGCACAAAGGTTGAGCCATGCACCCAGGAAGTTGGCAGTGTCTCATAGCTGGTTGCTGGAGGGCAAGGCAGTGCACTATAGCATTCCCATCATCATCACTTGCTAACCATCAGCTTCCCATCACCCCCATGCCAGGAGGGGGGAGGGGGTTCCCTTTCTCTCCTTTTATGCCCACAATGTGAGACATTCTTATATAATGTCATTTTTTTCTTCTTTTAGTCTTTCTCCTGGAAGTGTCACACAACAGTATTTCTACAGGGCTTTAAATTAGCAAAAGCAAGTGCCCCTGCCCCCCCGTCAACCCAACACTAGTGTCCCATCTGTCTGAAACTTGCGACAAGACAATCCCAGAAAAACTTCTTAGGCATCTAGTGTGGTACATGAGGTCTGCACAGTTACTCGAGACCCTGACATGAGTTATTGACCTGTAACTCCGGGCAAGTATGCCAAGTAGTACTGTATTTTTTGTAAAGCTGATTAGGAGCTTGGGTGAGGTGTGCTCCAATAAGATCAGTGAGTAGCACCAGATAAACTGCTAAATTGGACCACACTGGGAAGGCTAGTAAACACTAATTTGCACATATCAGTTTCAGAGACTATTTTTGTACAACTGTGGTGCCTTTCTATGTGATATTCACAGTGTGGCACACGTCGGTCATTGGTCAGTTCAGACATACTTTACTGATGTGGTAGCGTGAGGAAAACTTTACTGATGTGGTAGCGTGAGGAAAATGTTGTACCCTGTACTCTCTGCCTAGACCTGCTGCGTCCTTGTATTCACTAATTCGACCTACTCCAACTTCCTTGGGTGCAGTCAAGCAACTATTTTTACATCTACGTGTGTAGAACTTGTATTTCCTGTTTAAATCACGTGTATGTCATGATGATGAAAGTAAAAGAATGTCATCTTCTTTCTCCATTTTAGAAGATTCAATCTAGCTGATGGTCTCTTTCTCAAGTTAAACTCAAGGGTCTCACTGGTTCATGCTAATACAATTTCCCTTTGAGGCGGCATCTTGCCCTACATCAGCCCTCTTTCCGAGACCATCGCAAAGGCCACAGCCCAGTTGATCTGTTACACTAATGAGGGTTATCCCGCCTGCACATGCACTTTCCAAAATAGCCGCTGACACGACATCCGCTGAGCTGTTTCAAATGTTCACTGAAACACTTGAGAAAAAGGCCTAGAAGTTTTGTGCCTCATACTTGTATTTGGAGGGAACAAAGTACCTTTACATTACTCTTCTAATATTGTAATATTTCTTAGAAGTGTGTAATTTTCTCTTTTCCCACTGCTTTGATGTAACCGACTTGTATACTTAACTTCTCTTGCAATTGTATCATTGATTATCATTCAGATGTGCTCCCCAGGTTTTGCCCAGCTTGTGCATTTATAATTGACTATTAATGACAATTAGCACAAATTCAACTCACTCTTAAATTCTAAAAGCATAGTTTAGAAATTTCAGGACAGTTTAATGATTAACAAATTCAGTAAGTGAATTCACAGTTCGCAGTAGGGCTTCAACCTGGTGCCACCCCCGCGTGACATCTACTGAAACAACAGATGCAATCCCATGTCTGGGAAGCGGACTTTTTTAAAACTCTGGAGGGATCACCATCGCCAGAAAGACAGCTGAGTTGTGCCTTGACCAGCTTTGCATCATCTTTTTACTTGTCAGTGCTCGCTCGCTCGCTCACCAGACCCACCTCTCCTTCACCTCCTGGCTGTCAGGGCTTAAACTACAAAACAGTGCATCCTTAGAAATTGAAGAGTGCTGCGTAGCACTACAAAACACTTACCCGGAACAGATTAGGTGTAGCCCAGAACAGATCAGGCCATGTAAAGGGAGGGGTAGGCACAGCTAAGGGTAGGGTGCTAGACCAACTCTCCTATTGCACCTTCTTTAGTAAGGCCCACAATAACTTCATGTATTAACCTGTATTCTTGAAATCCAAATGGTTTTAAATTAATTGTTTTTATTGTGAATGTGGAAATGATGAGTGTTCATGAATATTTTCTGCATCTTATTCCAGGATGATATGAAACTGTCTATTTTGTGTTGACATTGCTAGCTCCATTATGGACTGTCATGGTATTAGGCCGACAGACACCATATTTGTCTATGTGGATGGATCTGAGCAACATGAGCCAGGTACTGTGTTTAAGCATTATCATTTTGTAATAAATATGTATTTCGATAGATTTGCATATCACTATGTCCTTCTAGTAGGGAGGGCAAGAAGCCGCCGCCCTCCAAGTGAGGTCTGTGCGATGGTGTTCTTTAGGAGTTGCAAGTTGTGGCTGCACCTTCAGGAGTGTGCATCACTCTTAATGGTTGACCCATTGTTTGTGTATAGGTTAGAGGCTGTTTTGTAAGGTCAGGATTATAAACACTAACGCCTGCTACTCTGCTGCTACTGCTGCTGTTTTCTCTCTCTCTCCCCCTCTCTTTAGTCCTCGAGTTATTACTGTAAATCTCTTCCTCTTTCTACAACATTCAAACTTTGGCCGTTATTTATTTTGGAAGAGATCTTGATATATTCTGAAGAATACCTCTTACTATTACTATTGCTCTATTAATGTGTTTAGAGCTATTGGTACCTCATCTTTTCAGCCCCTGGAAATCCTGCTCTCTTCTCTCTCTCTTCTCTCAACATTAATGCTAGGTCATTTTGGGTCATGCTAGGCCACTAACCTTGTTCTGATCTTTTCCAACTTTTCTTGTTTATGCAATGTATATCTTTGTTTTGTTCTCAAGTTGTCATGTTTTGCTGTACTGGAGTTGTTCCTTGGTTTAGGAGTGAGTTTGAATGATGCACCCAATATCATGACATCTTGAGAAATGTTTTAGGAAGTTAGCTTCAGGTTATTGCCTGATTATTTTTTTTTTTTTCTAAACCATGTTTTACTTTTTTTCTTTGTTTTTCCTTCACTTTAAACTTTATTTTATGAATCTGTATACTTTTTTTGGCAACACCTCTGGCCAGCTGTTGGCTGAGATTTTGTAGTCATTGTGCCGAGGGTTGCCAAGTTAGTTCCCTAGTGTCACCTGGCCATGTCTCTAGAACACTAGCCACTATCCTGCCTCCTGTACCAGCCGTATCTACTACCACTTGATCTTGCATACATTTCTCTATATGTGTTTGTAAATGTACCACTCTCGTGTACTACTACTTGATGTGTTAGTCATATCACTGTTCCATTCTATTACTACTACTTACTACTACTCAGCTGTATTTGTATTTCATTGTAGAGGTGCTTGGTTGACCACATAAAGCCTACATATCTACTCTGATTCTTGTTCTTTTTTCCACCCTTCCTTCAGACACCAACTTCAGTGCCCATCTGCTCTCTCAATGATAACCATGAGTCTCCCTACTCCATAGCCTCACAATATTAGTGATAGAACTGTGGTATATCAAATATTGTGAGGATACCATTGACACATTTTTATTACTATCACCTCTGCTGCTTATTTTGAGCTCTCTAAAATGGAGTCTTCTTACATGCACTTTACTCCAAAAGATGCTAAGATCACACCACTTGATTTCTGGTCCAGTCTTTTCATATGAATTTCTTTCAAGGTGATTGGTTGCCTTGTGCTAAGATTTAATGTTCCTTGCAATCACTTTCTGAAATTGTAAATTTGTGTATCTTAAAGGAGTTACAAGAGAAAGGCATGACATGAACATATGTGATACTCTCAGGTATACAAGTCAATGATGTCAAAGTGAATCAAGAATGTACAGAAAATCTGTTTTCATCCACCTCCCAGAATTATGTGTTTTGACTGAAATGAACATGGGTAACTGAATTTGATTTAACTTTATTTTGTTGAAAAATATACAAGCAGTTTCTGGCTAAAGGATATTGAAGCATTGAAAAACTAGTACTCATGCTGAAACAAAAGATGGAAACTACAAACAAGTGTAATAGCTTGGATACAGCAGGCTAGCAAGTCTATTTAATTCATGAATTAGATAACCACTGAGGCTCTAGGCATTTTTTGACCAAGAACATTGAAAGTGATTTTTTGTTCCCAGTGAAGAAGCAGAATCCCACAAGTGTTCCCAAGCATTGATGGAGTAAAATGGTAAAAGTGAAGTTTGTCAAACTTCCAGAATTTTCATCAGCTGTAGTTGATTTCTCTCATTTTGCATGAAAGTAGTAAAAAACGTCTACCACTGTAATAGATCTGCAGTTAATTATACTTTTTCTTGTGATGGAGGCTTTGGGTTTTTTGGGGCATGAATGTTTGAGAGAGAGAGATAGGGGCTTACTTGAGACAGAATTAATTGGATTCGTATGGTGAATGGGGTTCGAGCACTGTCAATGCACTGAATGGCAGAAGCAGGAGTAGTTTTTGGTACTTGGCTTCAGATTCAAGGCATTGGTTATGATCCACATGACAGCTAGTGATAGGATGTGTGCATGTGAGGCCATTTTTTATTCCATTACAACCTCACTTACGGCAAGGAAGACAGATATTAAAGATTATGTTAATTTCAAGGTGTCATATGCTTATTGCTGGGTTGTGTAATAAAAGGTTGTCAGATTCTTGACTGAGAAGGAGCATTTTAGCTTCTTGAAAGGTAGAGGATGGCTGGACCAGAAGTTTGTATAGAAGAATTTGTATGAGAAATACCTGGGGGAAGATAATGAACTATATTTTGCATTAATGGACCTGGAAAGATCATATAATGGGACTGAAAGAGAGGTCTTGCAGTAGGTGCTTGTAATATATTGGTTAAGTAGATAGATATTGAATTCAATGAACAGTAAGGCATGTTGGAAGGAAGGGGAGTGAGAGGTTCTCAGTGAAGATGGTTCTGTCAGGGATTTATGGTGATATCCTGGTTGTTTAATCTGTTTATGAACTGGTTTGTGAGTGAAGAGAATGCCATTATCTTAGAGCAAGGGACATCTTAATAGCATCCTGGGAGTGAGGGGCATGGATAGGGAATCAGTTGCTGTTTGTAGATGGCTTTGATGGTATACTTTTGAGAAATCTAATAAGCTGATAGAGTTTGGGAGAGTGTGAAAGGAAAAAACTAAAAGTGAATGTGAAGAGAAGCAAGGTAATTAGTTGCAACATGGAGGTAAGATAAGATCACATGAAATTAAACCTGAATGGAGAGGACTGGGAGGAAATGGAGTATTTTAGATACCTAGGAGTGGACTTGGCACCAAATGGAACCATGAGGATTAAAGTGAGTCATGGGATGGGAGAGGGGTTAAGTCCCTGGATGCATTGAGTGTGTGGAAGAAGCAGTTAGTGTAAAGTGTTAAGATGGGTATCTTAAGGATATGGTAGTCCTGATATTAGGGTATAGAATAGTCTCAGACTCTGAATGGAAGAGGATTGATTTTATGAGAGTAAAATTCTAGTACATGCAGTGTATTATGGATTGGATTGTATAAGCCATTGGTTTCCAATCTTTTTTCCAGTGATGGCACCCTAAAATGATATATCTTATTTGTGCACTCATTTTCAATTTTCTAGTATATTTGTCACAGGAAAACAAAATGAAGGCTGCAGGAGTTTAATTATGGGATAAAATTGAATATGTTAGGACCAAACCTAAGTAAAGTGAATATTTTCATAAGATACCTTCTTTTAATTACAACTTCGGTAAAAGAATATGCAAATAAATGAACAATTTAAAAAAGGAAATCATTGTACATGCTGGCAGTTCCATATATACCATTTTTGAATTAATATCTCTCAGAAAAGTCAACACACCAACTGACAAAAATTATTCATGTAATGGACTGTAAACGAAGAAACTACTGCAAAGCAGATGCTGTTATATTCCTCAGGCTTTATATATAAGATAATAGGTATTAGTATGACATTTTGTGTATACCAGTATACAAGAATTAACTGTTAATGGGGGAAAAAATTCTGCTGTTATCTTTAATTATACATAATTTACGATGCTGAGACGGTCAGTTCACTGCACAAGACTTGACACATATGTGGCACCCCTGGGCAATGCCGGTAGCACCCTCATTGAAAAACTGGGAATAGCACTGAGAAAGAGGTGTGGTCATAGAGCTGACCAGGGTGTGCTGAAATTGATTAGGTACTTGGAGAGGATTAGCAAAGAAAGACTGATTAACAGGAAATGGAATGAAGGGACAAACCATAAAGGACTTGGAAAGATGGCATGAAAGATGCTGTGGGGTATTGGGGTCTGAACATTCAGGAGAGTAAGAGGTGTGCTGATGTGGAAGTGATTAGATTGGTATGGTATACAGGGGGAGATGTGCTGTCAGTGGGCTGAAATAGGGTATACTTATTTTATTTTTCCCGGCTTGACTGGGGCTTTAGGAACAGATGGAATTGTTCATATAGTGAGGATTGTAGTTGTAATGCTTAAGAAGGGAGTGACTTTATTTTTTGATTGGTTAGGATATTCATTGTATGCATGGCCTAAGGATTTGTGGGAGATATGTATATTGCCATTGTTTAACAGGAAGGAGGACTAATGTGAATTTTCAGATTTCATAGCTGAATTGTGTTGACTATACTTAGGAGGATTGGATAGGAGAGTGGTGGTCGATTGCACAGAGCATTAAATTGATCAGAAATGATGTGGTTTCAGGAGTGATAGATGATGTGTGGATCAGTTGTTTACTTTGAAGAATTTGTGTGAGGAATACATAAAGAAACAGGCTTATTTAGATAAAGAAACTGGCTTATTTAGATATGGCACTTACTGATCTGGAGAATGTGTATAATATGGCTGATGGAGATGCATTGTGGAAGGTGTTACAAATATATAGTATTGGAGGAAAGCTCTTTGAAGCAGTGAGGAGTTTTTATTAGGGAGTAAGTGGGAAGAGAGGAGTGTGTGGTTTTGGGTAAAGATGGGTCTTCAGCAGGGGTTTGTGATGTTACCATGGCTGCTGGAACTGTTTATGTATGGGTTGGTTAGGAAGGTGAATGAATAGGCCACAGAGAGAAGTGTAGGTCTGGGAGGAGAGTCTGTTGATGTTTGTTAATGATGCTGTTCTGGCAACAGAAGGGAGCAAGGAGCTGGTTTCTGAGTTTTGGTGTGTTTGTGAAAGTAGAAAGTTGAGTTAATATGAATAAAAGTAAGGTTAAAACGTTAGTAGGGAATAGAGACAGTTTGTTGGAGTATGTTTTAATGGAGAGAACTTGGAGGAAGTGATAAATTTTAGATACATGGGAATTGACATCATAGCAATAGAACCACAGGTACTGAAGTGAGCCATAGGAAGTCTGAAGGGTGTATATGCATTAAGGAATATGTGGAAGCAAAGAAGTTACCCTCTGTAAAGGCAAAGATGGGTATATTGATGGTTTAGTAGGCCTGACTGAGTTGTATGGATTTGAGATGTGGACCATAGATGACAGAGAACAAAAGGTGGTAAATGTATTGGAAATGAAATGTGTTAGGACAATTTTTGATGTAAAGTAGGGTTGAATAAGAAATTATAGGGTGAGAGAGAGGTATGCTTGTAAGATGAATATGAGAGATGAAGAGGTTGTGCTGAAATGGTTTGGACATATAGAAAAGTTGAATCAGAGGGTATACATATCAGAATTAAGGAAAAGGGGGAAACCAAGGAGGATGTGGAAGGATGCAGAGGGATTTAAGGCATGCAAGAGAAAAAGTGATGTGGTTTACAGTAGGTTGAACCAGGGCTTCTGAAATAGTTAGGGGCACGGTTGTGGAGAGAGGGCTGTGGTTTCATTGCAATATACATGACTGCTAGAGAGTGCAGGTGAGCGACTGAGGCCAATTCTTAAGTTTTTTCTGGTTCTGCCTTGCTAACATGGTAAGCATTGAACAAGAAAAAAAGTATTTTGATGTGTTTTATTTATTCTTTAGCATATGTTTGCAAATTTCTGCATGTACGGTGGTAGTACCAGGAACAGATACAGCCTTAAGGAGGAAAAAATCTCTGCCCTGATCAATTCTTTGTTCCGAAGGGGAAGATTACCAGCCCCTACGCCCACTCCTCTTAGTCACCTTTTGTGACTCACAAGAGATGTGTGTGCAGTATTCTTTCTGCCCATATATGTATCTCTCCTGCATGTTGTAGAAAGTGACCAATTGGTGGGGCTGGAAATCCAAACCCCCCTTTATTGTTGCAGCACTGATACTTCAATATCCCTTTTGTAACATAAATGAATTTCTTCATAGTTCAAAGAACAGCATTTTGTTAAAAGAATTTAGTTTGAATTTGATCCTCTCAGCACTGGCAAATATATGACCTGACCCTACTAGTGCTCAGCCTTAAGTAACAAGTTTTAGCATAATTGAAATTTTTCATTGTTTATAATACAGTTATTGCAAGACCATACACAAAATTTATGCATACTTGGTGATTTTTAGTGTGCATTTCTGTAAAACTTACGAAGTTATACTGAAATTCTATGGTCATGCTAAGAACTGCACCAAGAAAACCTGACCTAAATGGGGAGCATCCTTAGAAGTTGGTGAATTAGCCCAAGAAGTATTAAGACAAACTTTGCACTTTGTTTCTTGTGTGTCATATCACTGTATGAAATGAAAGAGGAAATACTGTAATATGGTAGATTAAATGTTATGGTAGGAACTATTTTTAGCATTATAGTTTTTTTTTTCATACTGCATAGTGAAAAAGTATAATAAATGTTTTTGAAAGGAAATTTTTAAGATGGTGATCAGTTTATTTTGTCTAGCAACTTGCTGCGGAATTAATTGGTTCATTACTTTCGGAAACACTGCTTTCTTTCCTAGAAGTATAGATAGTACTGTTGAATGGAGATACTGTTATATTTGACCAATGATAGTTGACCTTTTGCCATATCCGTATTTAAGTCAAGTTGATCTGCTGCACATTTTCAGTTTGAAGACAGTCTTCCAAACAGTTCACTTCCCAACTCAACCATATCTTGCTTTATTGCACCTGCTTGAATCATTTGGGATTACCAGGACTGGACTGGAGCGCCATGTATTGTTTCAGTACCTGCAGATACCTCAGTTGTTAGTTCCTTAGCTAAATCAGAATGCAGTATTGCTTTGAAATATTTGAGAATTGTTCAGAACTGGGAAATATGGTGAACAGTATTCAGGAAGGGGGATATTCAATACTTAGAACAAATGTTTGTTATCCTTAATTGTTTCTTCACATGGATGTATCAAGTACACATCCAACATGTGCGATAAACAGTAACGAGGTTGGGGATCTTACGCTTAAAACAAAGATCATTTCCTGCAATTGTTTCGTGGTTTTCTCAAGTTCGTAAAGCCAACAATGAATTCATGCACAGTATGCAAGATGGTGAACAGTTTTCCCATTAACTGAACGGTCAGTACCTATTCATTTTGCAACCTTAGATTAAATCGTTAGTTTTGCATGCC
>JAUUDW010000004.1:180859-202003 GCA_032361385.1 Panulirus guttatus
GAGAGGGGCTAGCGGTCGTGAACAGGGGCTGGGGGTCGTGAAGAGGTGCTAGAGGTCGTGAAGAGGGGATGGAGGTCGTGAAGAGAGGGGCGGGTGTGCCCGTCGTGACCCAGAGCTGATTTCAAGCCATAACACTTGACGCCAGGCATTATGATGGTGGTATATGGGACGGCGCGTCTCACAACTCCTTATAGGACTTTACATTATGGGTAATATGGGGCAACTCGACGTCGTCATGTCAGAAAATAATTAGAGAGTTCGTGGATCATGAATTGTTCTGGCCATAGATGTTAGACTTTCCCAGAGTTAGTGGATGATAAGTTCTCTTGTTTGGAGCGAAATGAAAAAACAAAAACTTCGGCTCGTGTCATGCTTGGGGAAGTGATGTGTGGAGTGCTTTGCTGTATCAGGAGTCGTTCCTGACAAGGATGCATGATAACATCTGAAAAATTACGGCTGTATTAACTGGTTTGATAAATATATTCTTCTGTGGAGAGAAAACAAGATAACTCATACTTGACTTGACGTGTAATCCATATTATACTTCAATTATCATTGTTAACAGTCTAGTAGAACCTGTTGACAAGTCCAAATACTTGGTTGCCACTACTGATGCTAGATTAACTTGGTGTTGTCATTTTGACTCTATAATATCTACCTTTTGACAAAAACTGTATTTTCTGAGATTCCTGAAAACATTTAATACTGGTAACTCTTAACTTTACTTATCTTTTACATCTGTAGCTGAATATGTTGTTTTGTTTAATATTCTTACTTATTGGTGTAACTTAAAAACAATTTGAAATGATTTATGAGGAGACTGCAGGAGAGGCTTGAAAGGATTACGGGATTATTTCCACTTTGGAAACGAGAATGTCAGCGAAGTTTCAGCTAAGCAAAGCAGGATACACGATTGCTCGTGAGTGGGGTCAGAGGTACTCATGATATGCTGCCGTGAGAATCCATATGAGCTCCGGGTTAAGAACCCATGGACACCTGGGCGTGGCCTGTGAGTGACGTAGGCGGGTCACGTCCCTCACACCTGTAATTACCCGCCGCCTGACCTGGGCACCAGCGACCCATCGTGACCCGGGTTGACCTCTCATCCTCCGCCGCCTTCTCTACCCCCCACGCCCATACACGAGGGGTTTGTATGCCCGGTTCTTGGTCTGACCAGCCACGCCCGTTTCGTCCCACCCGCCTCACACACAGGGTCGTGAGGGCAGCTCCTCATAAGTCTCCTCCCTTGTTGAGTGAATCGCCTGAGGGAGGGAGGGAGAGGTTGCTGGGGCGGGGCGATGTTTTTTTTAGGGCCGGCGTGTGGTACAGTACTGACCGAGTCTTGTGGTATACCTCCGTGTGAAGAGCTTGCTGAGTATCTTCTTTTCCGTATAACTGAAAGCAGTTTTGATATTCGCCAAGAGGCTCTTCTCAAGATGGGACTCTGGCTGCAGGTGAGGGACGATGTCGACTCCCATGTCTCTTCTAACGAAGAGACTCCAGCAGCCCACATCCTGGCTAGATAACATACCCATCGCGGCTTTCCTTCAGTCTCTACCTCATTACATTCACTCGGGCTGAATTTCATTAGCCATGTGCAATACCAACTTTGAAGTCTGTCTAGGTCCCCTTGTAAGTTGATGCAATTTCCTCTGCATTTTACCTCCCTCATGGCTTTGGCATCATCTGCAAACATGTTCAGGTGTGTGTGTGTGTGTGTGTGTGTGTGTGTGTGTGTGTGTGTGTGTGTGGAACGGAACACTCTTTTCCTGCCGACGTTCATGTGTTTGCTGGGTCATCCCAACGTCTTCTTCAAGTCGATCTATCACCAACACATGCTCACCCAAGTCTTCCGCTGTCTCGCAGGCGCGTATTATGATGCCCCTGTCGCGTCTGCATTCCAAGGTGGACTGTTTATATTGAGCTGTTAACCTGGTGATGCAACTGAGATGCTTGGCTGAGCCACTGCACGCGGGAGACATCTGGATTGCCTCGAGGGACGTCTCTCGGTCTCTCTCTCGCGGTGATACTAACACAGTGGTAACCAACTGAGCAAACGATTACAGTTTAGAGCATTTATCTTATCCAGTCTGGTGCATACCTTTATGGTCTCGGAGGTCTTTTAACCCTCAGCCAACTAGGACTTAAATTACGTATACCTTAACGATGGTTTCGGAGGTCTTCTTCTACCCCATGTCTCACAGTTCGGTCTGGGACTGAACTGTCGTATTGCTCCTCTACTCGCTCAAGCTGTTTATAGAGGTCATGGCCCCAGCGCCATCGTTAGTCACCATATTCTGGCAGCCTAGCTCATACTACTCATATTTCTTTGAGCCTGGTCATCGTACTTTTCCCAGTCTTGGCTCATATATTCTTGAAGTGCCATGCCTAAGCATCGTGCCACACACTCAACTCTCCATGACCTTACTCCCTCACACTGTTCTCTGACGGCTATTTCAGTTTTTGGACTTAGGGGGGGGCGGGGATTCCTTAAGGATTCTTGTGAAGCGAAGACTGTATCTTTCACCGAGAAAGTAACAGAAAATTTTGAAGTAGCAGCTGCATGGAGAAGTGTTATCTCTGATGATCCAGAATATAGAATAACATGGGAGGCTCCGCCGATCGACCTGCTTTTATGACTTTTCTGTCGTTTTCCTCCATAGTTTGACTTGGCGAACGTCACACGACCGACGACGCGTCAGGCGTAGATTTAACGTTCCTCCTCACTCTGTCACTTTACTTTCTGTAGGAAATGTATTGAACCCATTTCCCCCCCCCCTTTTTTCGTGCATTTATAATTTCGGCATTTTTGGTCTGGCCACTATTCATTTACTGAAAACTGGTATTTGTTCTTTATCGTTTGATTAAATTAAGTTATCTTACCTTGAAAACCGCATTGTATAAATTCTCTACGTCGCTTCTTTGAAGGGTGTTTAAGTGCCTGATGGCAGTCTGCCATAAATTTAGTCTCGGTGTTTTCGCCATTCTGAGTATAGTAGCTACATTACCATATAAACGAAGGCTCTTATCTCCTGACATACATCAACAATATTATATAGGCAAAACTGTCGGCCTTCAGAGATGAATGAAAGATACTATGTATTGCTCATTTTTTTTCATTCTTGAAGTTCTTTCATGAAGTGCATAGAAGGAATCGTACTGGTTAGACCAGCTCCATGTTGATAAGTGATGTAGAGAAAAGTTAACTCTATCATACCGCCAGCACTGATCATTTTGCGTGAATTGTAACAGACTAACGTTTAAAAATTTCAAAATCTAATTATTTTCCGGCAGCGTAATACTCTTATTAGCCTTTTACTTGTCAGTCATTTTTTGTTGTGTATCTGTTAACATTTTATGGCACTATTGATTTCCTTTCTCTTTTTTTTCAACTGCCATAGACTGATTGCAGGTTGCTATACCCCTCATCAGTTATATATTAATACAATCATTAGATCATCTCGACGGCATCGTTACTGTAGACAGTCAGTCTTTGGTCGTATTTTTACATCGTATCATTTTTAGCAAAACTGAAATTCACGAATGTCAGCGCCAAGATGACGGGGTTCCGGACTCCTGAAATGACCAGCCAGAACGAAAACCGGCGCTAATTAGCCTTCCATCGCAGGCAAAGACCTTTTATATATTACGTATGCCATCAAAAGGAACATGTCATTTATTGATCCCCTACCATGGTGTTCCCCACCGTACCACATTACTTTACGTAACTATCCACACAGTCCACTTACCATAGCTGTAGGTCAGTTACCACTACTTTGTCACCACTGCTCCCACATACATCATTGTTTACCGTGGCCACCACCTACACTGCAATACTCGCACCACTTTCCGCCATATTTGACCCCACTGTCATCTTCAGTCACCTACCATCACAGTGATTTTTTTTTATATCTATCTACAAAAGTATCCTAGCCACGCCGGGGAAACGTCTTCATCACTACTCCCACCACCATAACTCTCACTACCTCCAGCACTACCCCTCCTTCTACTAGACCTCCACCTTAGTACTACCCCTACACGTAGCAGAGTCGTCGTCTCCAACACTACCCGCATCTCAGATCCTCCTCCCCACCCATTAACGCCCCGGCCTCCATCACTGCCAGGAGTACCATCACCACCACAAAACATGAGCACATTACCAACAACACACACACACACACCAGAGAGAGCCCACTACATCCACACACACCAGGCCCGACTTATGTTGGTAATGGCACCTTCAGAACACGCACCCAGCCTGTATCAGTAATGGCACCAAGAGAACGCACACGACCTGTTCCAGTAATTTAAGTTGGACTTGGAATTTTATTCCTTTTCTATTGCAGCTGCACCCTCACCTTTACTTGTTTGTATTCTTTTTGTCATTTCGCTACATTTATCTGCAGTCACAAATTTTTCCATGTGCACTTTTTGGGACTTGATTCCCACCCCCATCTTTAGAGAGATTTTTTTGGCAATATTTTTTATATTATATTTCCTGTGGACAATAATTTCATTCATATGTTGAGATAGCATTTTGCACTTTAGGACGTGTAAGGTACAGTCCCTGAGACATTTGGCTCTCTGTATCTTTAAGGACTTGTATGGTCCATTCCTTTACTTGAGTGAGACATGTAGCATTATTTGACGAGGATGATCTGTCCCATTACTTCTTGTGAGACAGCACAGCTTTAGGCTCAAACGGTTTCTCGCCGTTGGTCAGACACAAATCACCGCGCGAATGAAAGAGGCGGTTGTTTCATCGTCTTATGAGGCGGTGGCGGCGGCGAAAGGTAGTCCAACTTCCATGGACGAACCAGCCTTGGACCAGCAAACCAAGGTATATCCCTAACTCGCTTACTCCACTTTGACCGGGCTGACCGACATGGAGTTTATGTAACCGGTTTGTCCCAGTCAGAGCTCCGGCGTGACATAGCTCACCGATTTGGTTGGTGGGAGAAAAAAAAAAGACACTCAGAGTGTCCTAGCAGTTATGTGTTGTCATTATTAAATGAACGTGGACAACCAGATTAAGTCTATGGCCGTGACTTTCCATGTTTCATTTACCACAACGGCTACTTTCGGTTTCGTGAAGACGGTGCGTCCCCGGCCTTGTTTACACTTCATGACAGTAATTGAATATGGACCCGAATGTTTACGAGGTTAGGTTGAGAGGTCGAGGTCATACGGTGTAGGGTCTTAATAGTGCTACTAGATGCTTATGTGCTTGACACCGCGTATTTATCTAACTGGTTATGATCCAGACTTGTACTGCATATGTTTTATGCCATTAGTTTGTGCCTGCCTGAAAGGCACAGTCAATTGTTTAGCGTTAACTGACATCTTTGTCATGTATAGCACGGTTGGTATATGGTAGCCTTCATCAAGGAAGTCAGATATGTGAAATAATGCGTTGATGACCGGGCTGTGATTGGTATCCGTTGCTCAGAATGGATTTATCAGACACTCTGGCATGATATCACCAAGTCAGTATGGTATTTGAAGACAAGTAGACGGCATATGTCTTTATCCAAGGACTGCGGTAGTTTTGTGCGGTGCACCGTTAGCTTTTAGTGTCCGTTGGAGCTGATCCTCTAAGGACTCCATATAACCCCGTCATTGTGAGGATGTACCAGCAGGAAAGAGAGAGAGAAGCCTGCATAAGTCTTCAGCAGGATCCATGTGGTGCACCTGAAGCTCAAGCCCAAACAGTGCTTTCATCTTTAAGGAGATGAATTAATTTAGCCATGACCCATACTGATCATCATGGGTGAGCTAAAGAGTTTCCTAGGACTCTGCACTTACTACCGCAGGTTCAACAAGCAGCTTTTTACCATTGCTGTAGAAGAAGCAGTAATGAGCCCAGGATTGTCAAAAGTCTTCCTGCATATGAGGGACGCCCTGACAACTACCCCAGTTCCTGGAACACAACTTGCAGTATGTTCTGGACACAGAAACAAATGACTAGGGAATGTGAGTGTTGTCTCCAAGCTTTGGGCACAGTGTGACCTTCTTCAGTTACAGTCTGAGTTGTTCAGAGCAAAACTGCTGGATACTAGTAAGGTGTTGGCTATTATCAAGAGCCTGGACCACTACAGGAGAGAAATTCCGAAGCACAGTAGTGCTAGAACAATCATTGCTAAAACAGACACCAGACAGCTACAGGAGAACCAGGATCTATGGCTCCGTAACTTCCAGCATCTGAGAGAGGGTTCTACCTATCCTCTATGTTGGAGAAGGTACGTGCTTAACAGTCCTTCACTAACAGCTGGGCACAGTGGGGCATTCCATAGTTAGAGGATGACATCTTACAGTGCTTGTGGGAGACTGCTGATGTCATGTAGTATTGGCAGACAGTTATGCTTAATGACATTTAGGTTGTAATTTTGAGGGAGATGCACAGTGGCCCCCATCTGCAATTGCCTTGACAACGGAGAAGATGCTTGAATTGAGTTTTCGTGTGTCATGACTTCAGAGAATGGTGCCAGACGTGTGAGACATGCCAAAAAGGGACCGAGGTGGTTGGGTCTGGTCAGAGCACCCATGAGGAGTCACCATATACTAACTAGGATCACTACTTGTCACCATGATCTGGGAACAGGTACATCTTTGCAGCCATGGACTACTTCAGGTGTAGGATTAGGTGTCGATGTTCAGTTCTCTAAGGAAGAAAAAGATGTCATGGAAACTGATGTACATCTGTTAGGGCCCATACCACATCCTGGAGAAGCTGTTTAATGTGATGCCTTGTATCCACTGAATGAGGAAATTGAAGCTGAAAGTGCTGTATGCAGACAGATTATGGTGGCATCGTGATCCAGGTCTCTAGTCTTAGGTGAAGGATTAGATGGATAGTGATTGTAAGTAGTTCCTGGAACATCCCCAGGAGATATAAATGCCATCTTCGACAGCACTTGAGATCAATATGCCACATGGCAAGTATGTACAACAATCATAAGGAGTCCCCTCAGACTAGCTTCCAAATGACTGAGGTGTCATTTCCTGTAGAAGCAGAGAATGACGGGGTAGAGGCTTATAAAGTTGGACCCAGAGACCAGCAGAGCAACACACACAGACATAGCTGGGAAGGGTCGCATAATTTTTCTCCATTTTTGTCCGAGTTTAAGAAAACTGTGGGTTAGGACCAATGGGGAGTAGGTCATTCAAAGCCAAATAAGCCAATAAGTAGAGCAAGCAGCATTATCCTTCAGACTGATTTGCTCTGTAGTGGACTGTGTACATTAGTGTCAAGTCTTGGAATTGCCTGTGAGCAATTTCCTAATGAACTGTAATTTGTACATAAACATTTGTCATCATTTTAAGAAAGCTCATAGACTATGGTGTTAGACTTAACTTCACTGAGTCTGTTCATATCGACTACTACAAATTTATGCTTTGGCAACAAGAACCCCACAGCTCTAAGTGAGAGAGAACATAATGATACAAAACTCTTTAAGTGTTTGAAGTCCAGTGATCTTAGGTCAGGTTCACAAGAACTGGTGTAATACATTGCTACTGAATAAATAAATGTGTACATTGTGTAGACCTGAGTAATTGGATGTGGACCAAACTTGTACCACAGGTATTACATACAGAGGTACAGGTACACCTGATTGTCTGTTAAATCAGTCAAAATTGTAAGTCTGTTTCTTGCAGTAGATGTGTTTACAGTCCTTCATCTTCCCGTCCACCTTCATTAACCAGTCTCTCCTCTATTAGTTTCTCACGTAAACAGCCCCCTGGAACTTCCTATGGTGAATAGATGTTGGGCATAAAGTTTTGGAGGTCAAGCGTTAGATGTCAAGGTCGTAAAGTGATATTCACAAGGGGGGGTACAAAACCTTTTGAAATGGATATGTTTTACCGGCTATTTTGTGGGAATTCATTAAGAACTCTTTAGATTGTCAGATTTTACTCATTAATAAGGTTTGTACTTGACTGCACTATTTTCAGTTGAATTTATATCAAACATTTACATTGCAGATGAGATAGACATACTGGGTTATGCAAGCAACCAGAGTGACACCGATGACCACTCATCCATCCAGTCGTCTGCCAGCGATGGAGGGGTCACCATATCCACCCGCCGCCTCACCATCACTGAACCTCCCTCCCATGCACTTTAGGTATTCATTAATCCTTTTATCCTGTGGATTTTTTTTTTTTATGTTAGCTGAGACAGCACGGGCAACTGAAGCCCTAATCAAGGCCATCCCATTAATGCCATATATATATATACCCTAGCCTGAGCCAGGTACCCATTTTATCGACCAAGCCCTAGGGGTGTCCCCTTTGCCACAGGCTGGCAAGAGGAAGAGAAAATGAAATCCCTGGGGTACATTCCTTACCCTTCTGACTTGACATGCACAGTTTGGCTAAAATGCCCTTTGCAACTACATAGCAGGGGGGGTGTATGCAGTCTTCCCCAGGAAATTTGGTTATTGAGCTTTTCAACGCTAATGAGAAACCTTTAACATGAAGCTTCAGACATGTCTAGCAAAAATTTAGATTACAGTTGTGAATAATTACTGTACTATTTCCATGTACTGCAAAAAATTTATGATAAAAATGGGATTTTATCAGTACATGAGTTAATCTAATTATAGGAGTATTTAGTAAAGTAAACATAAAGAGTGAAAAATAGTAAAAAAAAATGTGTTGGTTTCTAGGACATGTGACTGACAATAAGAACTACAGGGGAATTAGAAAATGAAGTAGAATGATAGAAGTCTAAGATAGAAAAAAAATATTACCAATGGAATCAAAAGATATCGTAAATACTTTAGTGGAATTCCTGGAGCAAGCTAGAAGCTTTGAAATTGTACTCATGACAGGGACATGCTTATATATATATAGTTAGACAAATTGGTGTTACCACACTAACACCTGTTCGAGGGTACACACTGAGTAAAAAGTCACCTTTGGTAAGCCAGTATCCCGGGAGCACAGTTTTATCAAAAAATTTCTTACTCCAAAGGAGTCTGCATTTCCCTGCTGTTAGAGGCAGTGTGTTCTTAGGCTGCAGGAATCATTAGAAAAATTTAAGATAAAACCAGGATGCTTTCATACAAATTGCTTTTGAGGTAATTATTAATAGATAAATTAAAGATAAATATAATGGCTCACATTTTATACATGTTAATGGACTCAGTAGCATATTTTATGTAGATTTATTACACCTCAGTAATGTTTAATAATGAGGTTTTCATATTTAAAGTGTGGAATTTTATGATTTTTTTAGATTCTAAGCATATTAATGCATTCATTATCATATTTTGTGAAGAAAAGTTCCTACTCATGTGTGTTAAATGATGGGATTTTCATATTTAGTGCCTGGGGTTTTAACTCACTTCAGCATGAAGTGTATGTGGAATATTGGCACCCATGCATGTGTGTGTCTGTCTATGGAAGCATTCTTGATAGCATAGTGAAAAGAAAAATTCTTGCTTGAAATTTTCGTACTTATGTTACAAGTATACTCTGTAGACTTGATGAACTGATTAGATTTTGAGGCGGCATGTAGTTGCATATATTTGCATATTAATTGAGAAAACATTTTTCCTGTAGCTCAGGTGTGATGAATGATGAGAAATTTAGGTTTATAACATGTATATGTTAGGAAAATGCAATTATTTTGGTATACAAATATTGCAGATTAATTAGTTGTCTTCTTTTCTTCTCATCATGAGACATTAGGCATTGTAAGATCCTTATGATGAATATTTTAGTCATGGATAGAAGTCCTCATCAAGGCTAAGCTTAAAGAAAGAAAAGTGCAAAAGAAAGAGAAAAGATGGAAAAAGAATAAAGTTTTGATTGAGGTACAAAGCCTGCAAGGGACGTATTGCAGCTGTTAGGAAACACAAGATGGTGAAGAGTTCCAAAGCTCACCAAAAAATGGAAATGTATGTCACAATAACTTGCTTGTAGGCTGCTGACAGCCACCTATTCATTTCTGAACTCAGTTATATGCATGGTACTGTTTGACCATGTTGATAGTAAAGGCACACAAGTAGCCACCTCTCAGGAACTGAAGTCAAAGTAATGGCTGTAGAACAAGGAAACAAGTAAAACTGAGGGGAAAATGGGCCTTCTATAAAAAATTAGACTGGGAGAGTTTATAACTTGGATTACAATACTCACATTTCCATCAAGTAGGTATTTGTAGCTGCTCCAGAGAGAGCAGTAGTCCATACAATTTTAAACAGTTTTTTGCATAACTGGAGTGAATGCTCATCTCAGCAAGTCTGCCTGTATCTTACATGGCAGATTTAGCTGGAACCACGAGCTATCACGGAAGATTGAAAGTGATAAGGGGGTTTAGGGAGAGAAAGGAAGAAATTGAAATTTAGAGCTGTTGAACTTTACTAAATTGTCTGCTCCAATGGGAGACTCCATCCAAATCAGAATTTAAAGCTGAAGAGAGATGTAGATCAGGTAAGAGAAGGTGGACCAGATCTAAAGACACAGGAAAAATCAGTGTATTCATAAATTTACCTAGGCTATTAAAGAATGGTAGTTGAAAAAATGAGTAAACAGTGAGGAATACTATTGATGACAGGGAAAGAAAGAGGTGACTCACCAGCAGTAATAGAAATAGACTGGTCAGAAAGAGATTTATGAGTGTAGAAGAGCTGGCTCCATTTTAAGAAAGTATAACTGTGTGAGAAAATAGGGTTGCCATACTTTTTTTTTATAATACTGTCAACTACATTTTTTTAAATTCCACATAATTTTAAAGTATTTCTCATTTATCATATATTTTATTCTGCAGGCTATACCTCTTTTTTTTCATGCTCATTTCAAATATTTTCCTCAATGTATTCTTGTTAAGGTAGCTTTCATTTGTATCCTTAAGTGCAAGGAAGTACTGCCCACTTCACAAATATGACAGCTAAAGGCCCCTTGAAAAAAGATTAAGCAATTCTTCTAAGAATTTCAGTTTGGTCTTCATCACTTGAAGTTGTGAATATGGTCAGCAGCAGAAATATTTGTGGAAGATTATGCATGCCCCACTCTACTGTAACTAGTTAGCTCATTTGTTATCAGTATCTTGTACACCCCTTCCTTTGAAGGTGTACAAGATACTAATAGTTAATTCTGACAACACAGATGCTCATTGTCACTGAATTTAGCTTTAACAGATATATGACATTTTTCCTTAGGAGTACTCCTACATTATCCATGAATATCAAAGGGGACTGCGTGTGTGATCATTCATTTGAGAAGCTGTATGATGAATGTTTATTTCTTTGATGAGCTGGAACACAAACCCCTTCATGATTTATGATTATGCTGTCTTTAACTCATAATTGTAATTTTTAGTTTCATTTATTTTGCTGTGAGCATTGTAAGTAATTTTGTGGTGCACTCTCAACTTTCTTTACTATACTTGGAAGCATGTTTTTATGTGACAGTAAAACTTCCTCTCAAGAGTAATCATAGTATCTTTCTTCAGGTGGTGGTGAGCATGTAGGAGTCGGGAGTTTGGTGGTGCCAGGCAACGTTGGATCTGAGAGCCTAGCAAGTTTTGGATAACATGGACTGAGGAGCTGCAGGCAGGCTGACACCAACAGAAGTGAAAATCCGTTTCCATGAATTCAAATCCATCCTGAAGAATCTGTGCTGATAAAGGAGACCTAGTCAGCAGTCTTTATCCTCGGTTAAGGGAAGGAGTCTTTACAATATCCACGAAAATATCAGTAAAAGCTTCCTCTTCTCCATTCTCCATGATATCTAAGGAACCTTGCTGGCTGATTTTAGGAGAGATTATGGAGCAACAAACCATCACCCACCACCATGTTTTAAGATTTTTATTTTTTTGTCATTTATGCCAAAAAGAGAATAATGTAAAGCACATTGCCATCATAGAAGATGTGAACATGTGAAGGTTTTTAAGTTATATGTGAACGACAGGAGAAGTGTTCGAGCAGTGATGAGTGATTATGTGCAGACATATTACAATATTTTTCTTTTCATAAGACAGATGTGTAACTGCTCTTGTCACATGTAAGATCATTTCTCATTTTCCAAAAGCCCAGCCCCTTCTTCCATCCATCCTAACACAAGAAACGGTCTACTTCTACACTTGTGTATAAGTAAGTGTTTTGTGTTGGAGTAACATAATGGAAACAATCCGTTCTAGTCACACAAAAGATTCCCCGAGATGGATATTGCTGCATTATCACAGATGGAAATTGTAATGCTTGAATAGAGTTATGCTCTTTAGTTGCTTATATCCAAACTGTGGAACAAACAGCAAGAGTAATATAGTTTATATTTTTTGATAAGGCAAGTACATAAAATATAATGATTGGTAGTTGAAATGAGGCCATTGACTTGTTATGATAACACTGTTGAGAGTAAGGAAGGTATGGGACTGGCAATACCTACCCTCCTGCAGTCTCCTGGTGACCCATTTTTGACTAGTTGTAACTCCACTCTCATGACTTCAAAAAATTTTTGTCGATATTACAAATTATGATATATATTTATCAAGATATTATATAGTTGGAGTTATCTTGTCAAGGATGGTGAGTCTGTGAGCCATCCATCTTAGCTACCCAAATCCACTGTGGAATGTGTCAACGGATCTCCACTCAAAAGACTGCGCCCAGGAGTCCCTCCTCTCTCACTATAAACCTAATCTTCTACCTTATAGCATAAATGTTTCTCTCACTAAATTCTCTGGCTTCCCAGCATTTCCTTTCCAAAATTTCAGCATGAAAGTCATGTTAAATGTACTTTATTGTACTCTAACACAACTTGAATTTTTCATTTTATGTATTCGGTGTAGCCACATATGTTGGTGAAAGGCCAGGGCCATGAATGCTCTATACTTTTTCTTTACTTTGCCATTCTAGCATTCCAACCTTACAACTCGAAAAGCTTTCACCACAGAATGGAGAAGGGTTGGTGCAATTAAAAGGATATTTTTTTTTTCGAATGTGGATCTGTTCTACTGCCAGAAAAACTATGAAGTGTGAGATTCAGAGTGAAGGCATGAGCAGACAGATATAACATACTTTTCAGAAGAAATTGAATCTGTGATAGACCTTTGAAAAATGAGTGGAATAGCTGCAACTTTTTTATACACATGAATATTGAATGCAATAATTACTGCCAGCTTTTTGACTGCCATCCCATGGAATGCAAGAAAGGTGTCCAATCACTTCGTTGAACAAGAATGTCATAGCTCCACTTTTGTCAACGGTTCTGGCCTGGCTGTTTTTACCATATTTTGGTATTCCATAAATGAGTTTGTATTACAAACATTGTCAACAAGGCTCCACTGATGGGACACCTGGGCTGTCTCCTCTGTACAGTGTAAATACTGACTAGTACAACGTGTAGAGTCTGGACACAGGGTACCAGCCTTTTCCACTGGACTCCTGGTAGCTTTAATTTCTGCTGATTCCATAGGAGTTTTTCTTCCATTGTCCTTTGTAGATTTATTTATTTTGATTATTGTATCTAAAGGTACTGGCTCCAGAGGCCCTAATTATTTCCATGTATAAATGGATTATTTCTTTTCTGATTGTCTACTACAATGAAATTAAAATTATTTAGCCATTGTAGATTTTTAGTTTTTAGATTTCATTGTAGGCAAATTCCTTATGCTTTCATTTAAGCTATTAACTCAATGTGGAAACAGTGAGACCTTGTTCTTACAGACTTGAATCCCATTTGCAGACCTACGCACAGACCTCGGTGCACTCGTCCATTTACATGAGCCATGATGTGCACGTCTGGCAGTTGACCACGTGCTCATTGATCAAAGTGTACACGAGGTACTGCTTGTAAATGTTGTGGCCGCAAGCCGTCCCAGGGGGTGTTGGGTGGTGCCATGATAAGTTCTTATAAGCAGATCATATTAGCATAGTTGTTTGTATGAATTTATGTTAAAGTTTACAACTTAATTAAGGCCTGCACTTGTTTTAAACACTTGTTAGTTATTACTAGTACTTTTTAACAGTGCTTCCTTAGCTTTGGTGTCATGTTTAGCTGTGAACATCTGCTACTTAACGTGTTAAAATAAACAATTACAAGCCTTAAACTGTCTCCATTGGGCTTATTTTCTTGTTTGTGAAAGAATCATACTAAACTGCATAGTTATTGAGAAAAGCACTGTAATCTTCCTTGAAGTAATCTTGCACCACCCAAAATCACCAGCAGTGAAGAATTCTGGCTTGTCTTTCCACAGACCATCCCCTGATAAGCTTAAATGTGCAATAACTGTTATTGATAAGCTGAACATTGTTAAACAAACCTGCAATGGAGTACCACTGGCAAAGCAACAGTATCCTGTGCACCCTCAGGAATTTTCTTCAATGGATTGCAATTTGCGCCACATTTCTAGATACTTTATCTGTGAACTATAGCTTGGGTATAACTAAGCTGTGAGAATAATGTACTGTACTTCTCTACATCATCGTTGTTGTTGTCATTTTTACGAAGTGAGGCTTCTAGAAGATGAATAATAATGACAAAACTTCTCCTTGTCATGCATTTGCCATGATTTGATTTTAAATCAAGAGATATTTCCATAATGATGAACCTGTTATAAGTTATGTGTGGGTAAACTGTTAGCATAAGTCATCATGACCCCATTACCCACAGGGCCTTGAATGTTACTGTAGTCAGTCGCTACCAACCAGCTGTAAGCTAGTGCTGCCAGTTTGCAGGTTACACAGTAATTGATAATTGAAACCGGTGTAGGAAAATCAGTTTTTATAATTTGATTTGATTAGTAAGTTTAAAATCCTGTAGCTCAGAAGCATGTAAGGGCTCCACTCCTGTAAACCTGGCATCACTTGTAACTTGGACTCTGCTGTCCTGGAAAGTTGCCTCAGTGCACCTATCTTTCTTACCTCACCCATCTTATCATATCTACCGACATTTTAAGCCAGCTTTATGGCTCATCCAGCTCATTTTGATGAAACTAATTTCAGGTATGAGACATTGTGTAACCAAGTATGAGCACATCGATGTCAGCTGGCAGGTTATAGCACATGTACGTGTAGCTGATATATACAAAATCCGTGGGATTAACATTACATCTAAACTGATATCTAATAAAGGAAGGCCTTACAGATTTGCACATATATATATGGAACAAATCTAACCAAATTGGTAGTGTGTGGGATTTTGGTGGGGGGAGAGCAGAGTCCCTTGCGACACCGAGGTTCTTCCCTCTTATTTCTTTAGTTTGATCTCGTGAGATGCCTGGACATAATACACACCAATACAGCAAGTACATGTATGTGAAATGCCTACTAACATGCCAAGAGGCACATTCACAGCAGTGCAGTACCCAGACTCAAGCCAGCAAAAAATTTATAGTATAATGGGACAGCTGTGGTGTGTATTGTGTCACTGGTGCCCACCCGAGCACACTGACAAGTGCAGCCGTGGCCATAGTGCCCAAGAGGCCCACCACCTGTCATCACCATTCCTAATTATTGTCTGCAACATTATGTGTAAATCCTGACCTTGCTGGTAAGCACAAGTGATATTTCAAAAAGGGAACTCAGTCAATTATCTTTTTTTCTTGTTATGTGTTTGTGTGTATGCATATGTTTTTGTGTATGTGCATATGTGTGTGGGTGCGAGAAAATGGGACATATGAGCATGAATGTACGTAAACACTATGGTGATGGTGGTGGCGGTAGGTGGGTGGTGATGTGTGTACACCTGTATCCTCTGGAAAAATGGGGTGGGTGCTCACAAAAAATGTACAAAAAGAAAAAAATTTGTTCATATTGTGTCAATGTGTCTTTCCCTTTCCTTAATTCTTCACAAGCCATGTAGGAGCTGGGGAACATTTTTAATATCAACCAAGTCATAATAAAGGGTCACATTTGAAAAATGCCCATACAGAAGATATATGAACTGCACTTTTCACCCCAGCTCCTATTAGGGCTGTAGGTAGAATTTCCCAGTCTTTGTTCTTTTAACTATTTTATTTCTCCTACGTGTTGGATTGTCTGATGTGCTTCAGTCATCCATAGAAACACTCATTGTGAAAACTCATCTGTGTCTTAACATTTCATCCACCTTGTCTCAGACTTATCTAAAACCTTTGCATCAGACTCAGAAAATACTACAAAAACAATCTGTTAACAACTAATCCCTTTGTGCTTGTAACATACACTACTTAACTAAAAGTTGGAGGCTGGTATAGGTCCGTTGAGCAAGTGGTGTGTTTTAGTAGGGTGGGCCATGCTCCAGTGTCCAAAACCTGTCATTTCTAAGTGGAAATGGACCCAAGTACTGCTCGAGAATTTAATAAACAATCATATGTTCAAAATTCCTTCTTGAATAAAGTGGTTAATTGTTGGGAGGGTGAGATAATTATAAACCAGTTGTCAAAGTGTTCTGCAAAGGCCTTTTACAGCTGGAATGCCAATATCTTACCCAATCTGATTCTGATCTTGCTTTATGTTGTAAATAGAGTTTGAAATGAATGTGTTTGTTGATTTATGTAAAGGAAGAACTTAACCATAGCAAGCTGTGATGAGCAGACTTGCCCTATGTGGATAAGGGATCGGCTGGAAGGTGTAGATGGGAGAAATCCTGCCTAGAGTGTTGGGTAGAAGAGGTGTTCAGAAATTTTTTGGACAAAAAATTTGATTAGCAGGGTCCTTTGTTTTATTAATCTGCAAATGTAAAGTGATGCTGTTATTGGATTAAATTGCATAATTTTTAACATTAATTTTTGTCCAGTTTCCTTTTAGCCATCACAATGATGAATTTATCAAAGCTTTACAGAGGTGAGGATGCAAGGCTGCCCTGTGGCCTCAGGCTGCCATGTAGTCTGTTGTTCATCCACTAAAAAGCCGTCCTTGGCACCTGCTGCTGACTGCCAACACTCTTTTTAAGTTACTGCTACTCAGAGGGATTAAAAAATTGCAGCAGTTTGGTTACTCCTGCAACTGTCCCCAGTCCATTTACTTAAAGCAGTCTCAAACATGATGGGTGTTCACACAACCAAATACAACGAACCCCTCCACATTAGCATTATCACTGATAATTCGTTGTGTAATTTGGCAGCCTTCCAGCCTATACAGAAGATCCCTCCACATTACTGATTCTAACTAGCGAATTTTCTAGTTCTCCCTGACCTTCCAACCAATCAAAACTCAACAGTCCTGGGTTCTTAGACACAGTGATGGAATCAGAATTAGTCACTGGCCCCCCTCTCCTCTTTTGCCAATAGATCAGCCCCTCCTCAAGTCGAACCCGCTACGTGTCGCAAATACCATTACTGTAAATATTTCTGGTAACTGTTGTTTCTGTTCTACATGATTTTCTTGAATCTAAAATAAAAATAATTTGTGTATGTACATTTATTATTATCCTTATTATAAACTCATCAGTAGTGCTCTTAATACAACTGAATTTATGTATCGTGATTGGTATGACTACTTTTGAAAATGAAAATGCCAGAAGGATGACAATAAAACTGTGGTGCACATGAACACTTTGACAGCTGTATGGTAACCAAAATTCTACTTGACGTAAGCTGTGAGCAGCTGAAATTCCCATCGCTATGTTTACCAAACTGCAACTGCAGTGAGAAGATGAGTGAGAAGATGATGGCTAAGAGGGTATGCATGTCAAAAGTGGAGGGAACGAGGAAAAGGGGGAACTAAGGAGGAGGTGGAAGGATGGAGTGAAAGATGTTGTGAGAGTTCGAGGCTTGAACATGCAGGAGGGTGTGAAGAGTTAGGGGGATAGAGCGAATTGGATTTATGTTGAAGGCCGAGGGAAGGCAGTGGTGTTGACCCAACAGCACTGGAAGGAGGGAATGGAAACCTGGCAGGCGACATGACGCTGGCACTCGACGTACACGGGAACAACGTAGACGATATTAGAACGCGCTGCCGACGTAAGCATTGGTGAAGGTCCGACATATGTGTGGGTATAGACTATATGAGGACAGACAGACGGTAAAGAATGTAGCTATACTGACGTAGAACATGATGCTACGACCTCTTTTTTGTAGGAAAACCAGAGATGAAAAAAGAAAATGGGTAGTGGGCATGGCACGGCAAAGGTTTGTTTGATCAAGCCTCCTTGGCCGTGCTGGATGAGAGGCAGGTTAATAGATACAGGATGAGAGAAAAGAACATTGATTAATTTAAGCTTCTCAGGCGTTTATTGACGAAGGATCTCAAAATGTGTGAAGGACATAGTAGGAGGAGGTGAGGACAAAAGACGGAAGGGAATTCCGCAGCTTCGCTGCACGAGGAAAGGAATCATCATAACGGTCAGTCCTCGTGTGGTTGGTATCGAAACAGAAACTATGGGAAGCAGCAGCCAGCCGCGTGCCATGGCTCTCCTTGCATGCTTGTCTGCTGGACTAGTTATGATGCTGGGAGACTCACAGTTGATCATACGACTCGTATTGTAGTTTCCTGTATGTATATGGCTTAGATATGACTGCCTGGGTATGTCTGAGTGTATTGTGAAGTGCCAGTGTGTTTGTGTGGGGTGGATGGAGTGTAGGTTACTGGGTTAAGTCGGGTGCTGGAGGTTGTTGGCTGCTCTGCCCCAGCAGGTCTTCAGTCTTCGTCAGGTTTTGTATCGGTTCATGGCACGCCTCTCTGAGGGCCTGACTCCTCCTCAGGCACCATATGCTGGCAGGATGTAACTCATAGTGAGCATTTTGACGTGTTTCATTCTCCATCCGTGTTTTAATGTGTTTCTTTTTCTTCTCTTTCAGAACACTGCCGCAAGTCCAAAGATTTCCTTCCGAGGAAATGAAGGGGTAAGTGTTGCACCCGTCTTCTGTATGTTGTCTGTTGTGTTGCCACAGGAGGGTATCACTCCCCGCGTATACCCGAGACTGGCCTTTGCTTGGCCACACTTGTTGTATCCCCAACACACACTTGCTATAGCCCCACACATCTGCCGTACCCCCAAACACCTTTTGCACCCTCACACATACCTGCTGTACACCTGCACGCCTTCTGTACACCCATAGACCTGCTGTAGCTCTACCTACCTGCCGTTGCTCCGCACACCTGCTGTACTCCTACACACCTGCTGTACACCCACGCACGTACTCTACCTCCACACACCTGCTTTACTCCTACATACCTGCTGTACACCCACACGCATATTGTGCCCCACACACCTGCTCTACCCCTACATACCTGCTGTACACCCACACACATACTGTACCCCCACACTCGTGCTGTACCCCAACACACGTGCTGTACCCCGATACACCTGGTGTGCCCCCACACACCTGCTGTACCCCCACACACGTACTTTACCCCACACACCTGCTGTACCCTAACACATGTGGTGTACTCCCACACTCCTGCTGTACCCCCACACACCTGCTGCACCCTATATGCTTGTTGTACCTCACACATCCACCTCATCCCGACGCCCACCTTCATCCCCCACGCACCATGCACACTCCCACACACCTGCTGCATTCCAGCACATCTGCACACCCCCACACCTGCTCCTACCCCACGCAACATATATATTCCACACACTTGTTGCATCCCCACACACACACACACCACATACACCCCACGCAACATCTGCACTTTCATACACCTGCCTCACTCCCACACACCTGCTGCATCCTTGCACACGTGCTGCGCTTCATACACCATCTACACTTCCGTACACCCCCTGCACTCCCACACACCTGCACCCCTCACAACAGCTTCACGTGACCACCCCATATACCATCCATACTACCACTCACACCTGTTGCACCCCCACACACTAGCTACATCCTCGTGGCCTCTTCGGGGGTTCTCCTCCCCCACAACCCGGGCTGGGCCCAGGCTGTTGGGTTGGGTCGTTGGTCGACCAAGCTGTTGGAAGCCGCAGCCAGCCAGACCCACATACCCCCCACAGCCTGGCTGGTCTGGTATACTTTTTAGGTGCTTGCCCAATGCACTCTTGAACTTCTCTGCTGTGCATCCCACGCCGTTTCTGACGGTAGATGGTAAGTTGTTGAAGAGTCTTGGGCCCCTGGTGTTTAAGGTGTTCTCTCCCTTTGTGCATATCGCACCTTTGGATTTCAATGGTAGTATTTTACAAAGTCTTCCATGCCCGTCGTGCCAGTAGGATGTCATTTCCGAATGTGAGTAAGGAACCACACCTTCTAGGATTTTCCAGGCATAGATGATGATAACTTCTCACGTCTGCGCTCCAGGGAGTAATAATCTGATTAATCTCAGTCGTTCTCAGTAATTCAGTTTCTCTACCGCATTAATATGGGCTGTGAAATGTCCCCAGACACTTTCTAAATCCGCAGTTTCGCCCGCCTCGTAAGGTGACGTAAGAAAGCAACAATATTCAGCTAGTGAAAGAATTAGCGCCTCGAACAATGTCATCATTGGTTTTTTCCTCTCTTGTCTTGAAGGTCCGCAGGCTCCAACCTGCCATCCTTTTATCATGAGGCGATCGTTGTTATGTTTTATTCGCTGAAGGTTAGGCCATAAAACAGTATTACTCCGAAGGTCTTTCACATTATTCATCTGGTTTATGACAGCGTCTGTGCCTGTCCAGTATTATTCTATGTTGTTTTTTTCCTCTCTTCATTTCCCCATACCGGACGAGTTGGAACTTAACTGCATTGAAGAACATGTTTTCGGTTGCCCAGATAAAGACTCCTTTCATGTCTCTCTAGCCTTTCGGGATCATCTACTGATGTGATATTCATACTTATTCCTTTATCATCGGCACAGGATATCGATAAAAGAATGAGGAACAGGAGGGGTGCAAGCACAGATCTTTGAGCTGTGGAAGCACTAGATATGGCATGGGGCATGGTTTACAACTTCGTGTTGTGATCCACGAGTGTAAAAGTTGTGTATCCACCTCGCAATTTTCCCGGTTATTCCCATCTTCCGCATTTTTATGTGCTATGACACCGTGGACACATTTGCCAAATGCTTTTAAAAAGTCTGGGTAAATCAGGTCAGCATTTTTTTTTATTCCAAAGCCTCAACAATGCCATCACGTACTGGTCAAGCGACTGAGAGAGGCAAGATCTACCCGCCCCGAAACCATGGCTTATGTAGCTTGTGCGCTTCCATAGATTCAGTCAACTTTGCCTCTCACAAGACTCGCTGAAAGATTTTAAGATTGGGCGATGTCAGTGCTATT
>JAUUDW010000004.1:229859-240603 GCA_032361385.1 Panulirus guttatus
CAGAGTGGGAGCTATGAGTACCGGTATGACGTGAATTCCTTGTACCATGGCGCCACTTTCAGACACCAGGAACACAGCAATGGCAATACGGTGAGTAGTTGGGTAGGGGACGGACTATGGTTCATTATTGCAAACATCCTTGAGTTAAGTTATTCTTAGCCAGCATGCACAACTAGGCTGTCACAGTCTAAAGTGAGAGGAACCACCTGCCTGTCAAGATACAGAATGAAGGAACACAATTAGGTGCCATGGGTTAAGGCAGTGTTCATAATCTTTTCAAGTGGTGTACCACTAATGTTTCCGCACCACTTTCTGTGTCACCATACATCTGTAAATCTTAGTTCAGTGCAGTTACATATTTTGAACTTGAAAAAATCTTACATGTGTACCATTAATTACCTCAGTAATATGCTACATATTATCCAAAATTTGTCAAAAAATATACTCATATCTCTTCTCACTGTCGATTACAACTCATTTGGCATTGTGTACCATCTTGGTTTAGGCTGATAGGAACTGACTCATGTTTTTGGGTGAAAGAAATTTGTTGCTGCATTAATCCAGGATGAAAAAAACAACCTACAGAGGGGAGGAAAAAGCATGGTACCTTCCATGGTCTGGGATATGGGATGAGAAGTGTAGCCATCATTGTACTGTGTGATACTTAGCTGGCTTTCAGGGATTAATGTGACAAGCCTTGTCAGAGTCACTAACATAAGTGAAAATGTTTGTTTTCAGGGTCGGTAGGAAAGAAGCATAATGGTTACTATCATCATGGGTAAAGAATCTACCAGCTTTCAGGGCTCCGGATGAGAAGTCAGTCTCATCATCCAGTATGAGAAGGAAGGAATTGGTTTCCTTGGTTTAGAGTGGCCTATTTTAATAAGAGATATAGGAGCAGGGGGTTGGAAATCCTTCCCTCCTGTTTTTACTTTTCTAAAAGAAGGAAGAGAGAAGGGGGCCAAGTGAGGATTTTTCATCTAAGGTTCAGTCTTCTGTTCTTGGCGCTACCTTGCTAATGTGAGAAATGGCGAATATGTATGAAAAAAAGAAAAATGTTCAGTAACATAACACAGTTGATATCAGTAGACAAAGGAGTCCTTTACCAATGAACAAGTTCAGATGATTTACAAAGGGAGGGAATATTATTATAAACATGTTACTCTTTTAGGAAGGTGATGAAATGGACAGAATGTTTTCATTAGTTAATAGTATAAATCTTTGAAATAGTCAAGTAAAGCTTTGGAACTCTCTACCTTCTCATGTCTTTCCCAATAACTATGTAACTATGACCTAGCTCATTTCAAGAGACATGTTTTTCACATTCTCAAAAATTTGTAAATACTTTCCCTGTCTGTTTTTCCCCCATTCTCAATTCTCTATATTTCAATTAGGGCCCGGCCTTGATGTGGACTTTTGTCCGTGACTGGAGCCTTCAAAAAAAAAAAAAGGTAATTGACCCCAGTCCCCTTCCTACCCCTTGACACACCTAGGGTATAGGTGGCTGCCCAGAAGTATGTCATGGCAAAGTTTGGTTGAACTAAGGTACATCTGGTTGATCCAAAGTATCAAGTTCAATCCCATTCTGTACTTGACATACTAAGTATCACATTTGATAATGTGTCGTACCTAATGGATCCTATGTATCAAGTCTAATTCTGTTATATTTGAATGACTCTTAAGTGAGTATCATGCTTGTTCCTAACTTGATTAGACTTTATTGATTACAAGTAATAAGCTATTCTGATACAGTCAGACAGTTTGGAGTTGTGATTTATACTAGAAGAAAGCCTGAAATTTGGCCAGTCTTGTAGTCCATTCCATTAAAATCTGCCTTCAGGATCTAGCTTGGAGTGTGTTAATCTGGCCTTGATTATCACAAACCTTATTTTTCTTACTTAGGTACGTGGGGAATACCGTGTGAGGCTGCCTGATGGACGGCTGCAGATAGTATCATACACAGCTGACCACGAGAATGGCTTTGTGCCCAGCATCAGATATGAAGGGTCACAGACCAACCAGGCTGCCAACATCCACTTTCAACCCCCTCATTGACTTGGAATGACCACTGTATAAGATCCTGATGCACCAACGTAACAGGATCCAATTAAGGTAATGATGAAATATTGATTATGATTCAGAGCTACAAGGAGATTCACCTACTTCTGAAATCCTGAAGTTAGCAGCATTTCTCAGAAAATACTGAAAACAGTTACATGTACAAAGAGGCATTTGCTGGTCATAGATGATAACTTACTTGGCATGGTGGTAAATGTTAAGTAAGGTAGTTGATAACTTCCCATTAACATACCATGCATAACATTTACCACAACTACTCATTAACATACCGTGTAAAACATTTACCATTGACTAACTGTATCATTAGATTGTAGAACCTCAACTTCATGATACTTTCCTTAGCAGGAGTTACTGTATGCCAGACCTAAATAAAGACATTCATGTTTTGGATGGGACAACACCCTCAGCTCATGCCACCTTGGTTCACAAAAACCTTTTCAATGACATCTTAACATTGCAAGTGTTTGTCTTGAGTGATTATGAGCATATTTGGAGAAATTTTACAAGGACCATGAGCCTTGTATGGGTCAAGACCCTCTAGTATGCCCTGTTCTTCACAAACTTCTGCCTCATTCTCTATGGCTCTTCCCTCTTAATCATTTAACCTGATTACTAGCTCAGCTGCTCTTTTAACTTCCATCATACTTCTAATGAACATGTCGAAAAGTTTGGGATTATTTTCTGTCTTTTCCTCAGCTCTGTTTTCTTTTCAGAGTAACTCTGTTCCTCCTTTCTCACCCTGCTATCCTGGTGTCTGAATTAGGGAAATTTGTGTGAATGATGGATGTTGCATGTTAATATAGATAAAGATAATGTGTAGGAAGGGGCAAGATAGGATGAACTGAATGAGAATTTGAATGGGGAAAAACCTGAAGGAAGTGGAGAGCATTATGTATTAGGGAGTGGTCATAGCAGCACATGAAATTATTGGAGCTGAAGTGAATTGTAGGGTGGTCAAGGATAGCAGAGCATTGAGGAGTAGATGGAAAGTAAGAGTAAAGATGGGTCTGTATGAAGGTATAATGGTCACAAGTGTTGTATGAATACAAGTCTTGGGCCCTGAATGCAAAAGCATAGAAGAGAGTTGATGCATTGGAAATTAAATGTCTGAGGACAATATATGGTTTTAGGAAGGTACAGTGTGCAAGGAATAACGCTGTAAGAGTAAGGTATGGTAGTAAGCAAAGTTTGGTTGAGAGAGTAGACCAGGGTGTGCTGAAATGATTTGGACATATTGAAAAGGATTACTGGTAGAATTGGAGGGAGAGGGGCATTCATGGGATAGAATGAACTGGAGCAGTGTGATCCAATGGGGGGTCAATACCCTTTAATTGGACTAAACCAGGCAAATAAAGTAGATAGGTGACACCACAGAATTAGTTTGTAGGTCTTAACTGTAGATGTAAGGCTTTAGTTCAAGTGCATTATCCATGACAGTCAGAAAATAGACCTTCAGTTTCATCCATTCTGTTACTACCTCATTATTTGGGAAACCGAACAAGAAAAATTTTTAATTATCTATATATGCATCCCTTATGAAGACCTCATGGTAGAGCAAGTGTGGTTCTGTCATTAAGATTTAAGTATATTACCACAGTACTTTAGTTCTTCTAAATAGAGAATATATACTGGTGTTTTTGACTTAAAAAAATTTTTATATACTAAACATTCAGTTGTCAGAAGTGCCATTCACCAATAGTTTTAAACGAAAATGTAATTTTATTGTGATTATGGAGAATAAAGAAAAGTTGAGAAACCTTGAATTCAGGTGCAGAATTAAAAGGAGTGCCCTTGTGTCTCCATGCTATGGCAACTACCCAACTAACATTTTGGTTAGACTCATGGGTGAAGCAAAATCCATCTCATCTAAGGCTGCGTTTACACCAAGCGATTCGAAACGATTCAATTCATGAAGAATCATTAGACTCGAGTCATTTTGAATCAGCATAGTTCCAACCGACTGAGTCTGATCAACACATCATTCAGTACCAGGGCAGGCCTTACCCTCGAAAGGACCTAGATTTTTCTAGACAGGTATTCAACTATAGGATGAGTAGAGCTAGGAGAACAGTAGAATGTGCTTTTGGAATGCTAACTCAGAAATTTGGTGTACTGAAAACATCAGTGGAGACAAGCACTGAGGTATCTGAAGCAATAGTTAAAAGTATCTGTGTGCTTCATAATTTCATTCATCATGAAAATATGAACTTTCGTGTGATAATGATGATGCAATTGATGACTACCGTCAAAACATGAGGAGCCTGTCACCAACAAGAAGTACAAGGCCTAGAGCAGAAGCCATGTCAGTTCGTGACACTCTGAGAGAATACTTTGACTCACCAAGTGGAACTGTCGAGTGGCAGGACAGAATGATCCACTGATACATACATTCACCGCAGAAGAAATGGGCAAACCAGTTGATACCATATCACATCTACTCTTTATTTAGACTTAACAGTATACGGAGATATTAAAACAAATACAGCTATGTTAATTTTAGTATTTTGTCATATTAACTTTTGCTTTATGTGAGGTGCCATACCGTAGTATTTAGTGAACAAAATCAGAGGCACAGGGGGTAATAGCAACTCTGGCTGGTGCCTGGCTGACTGGCGGTTACGTTATGTTACGCATTTCATAAGTAGACGATACACCCTACAGTTGCCAAATGAAAATATCTAACCATATCCATAACGCTCTCCGTTGTCATTTGTTTTTAAGATATGCAGAATAATATTGTCTAGTAATTCGTAGGGTACAGTAATTCTTTCTCTGGTTCAGTACAATACATGTAACTTCTACTGTAGTATAGGGATAATAAGTAAATGAAAACTGTTTAACTCACCTTTGCATTTCATTTCTGTAGCAATATCCTTCCATAAAGCAGCAGTGGCATCATGATCTCGGTGCACAGGATCATTAGGATCATATATAGCACGTCTTTTTAGTAGTAAATTGTTGAGGACGCCCACTAGCATGGTGCTTACTCCTTGGCTGACTTGACTTGACCGATGAAAAAAATGGGTCCAAACCAATCATTGACTCTGAATCGGCATGATTTGAATTGACTCGATTCGCTTGGTGTAAACAGTTACATTGAAGCTAGTGTGGGGAATCAACACGATTCATGAATCGTGTTGATTCTTCATGAATTGAATCGATTCGATTCGCTTGGTGTAGCCTAAGTTGGAACAAAATCTGACAGTCTAAACTTACATGGGCAGATATGAATTTGAAATTACAGTATAAAGAAAAAGAGAAATTTCTGGATGTTAGTATGATTGAATTTAGATGCTAGTTACCTAGTTCGTTCACTATTTTTTCTCTTAAGTGTGTGCATGTGTTGGCTTCACTTGCAGAATCCCCCAGATTTATCATGAAACATGTTATTCTACGTATTTTGCACATGACACTTTTTCATGGCCTAGCTAAATTATGAGAGTATTGTCTGTTTCAAATGTTGAAAAGCTCCTTGTAATCTAAATAGAGCAAGCCAATGTCACTCAAACAGGGTGAAATATGCTTTAACAGTGTCATATATTATTATATAGTTTGCCTTACAAAAATATGGAAAACAGAGAATTGTTTCCCTATGGAAAAGCAAACCAGTTACCAAAGAATTACTTCAGATGTAGTTGTACGTTTCTCTGTAACACTACACATCATTTGCCATTAAACATTGCAAAACTTCAGACCATCCTTCTGTAAGAGAGAGAATTTGAGTTTTTGTACAATAAAAACCTTTCCCCAATAAATAACTTTATTTATGTTATTTGTAATTTTACTTAAAAAGAGGCTGTAGGTTGAACTGACAGGAAACTTAGTACAGTATTTGTTACTGATTAACATAACAGATTATGTATCAAAGGTGACAAGAATGAATGCAACCCATAATCAGTCCTCTGTTTAACTAGTATATAAAGCTACCACATTTTTCTGAATAGTAATTCACCGCAGATCTTGAAGTTTTTTCTGAACAGTCTCACAACTCTTCAAATCATAATCTTTACCTTCGCCAATGTGCAATACTGCTATGAAGTATGGTTGATCTGTGGGTTTATCGTATGATGACACAACATGGTTATCATGATATATATTATAAACACATATATTGGTAGTTTGTGTGATAGCTGATAAATGTTTGCAGGTTTTATGCTGGACGGTTGTTTTTGTACATGAAATCTTCATAAAAATGTGGAGTCTTACAAAATATATACTGTAAAGTATTTTTTCGTGTTATAGAAATGTTATGATTGTCTCAGTATCAAGAAAAAAGAAATCTTTATTTTCATGAGTAAATGATAAGAAAAGTGGGCAGGGCTCTGAATCTGAGGGAAATAGTGGGGTTAAACAGTATGATGATATACTTTACCGCAAAAGTAAACTCGTTCACCAAAAGCATTGGAAATAAGATCAGCTCTGAATAACCTGACTTATGATAGGGTGAGTTAGGTTTCCTAGTTTAGCAAGCATCTAAACTGACATGACATAGGAAGCATTCTAGTAGTCAATATGTGTGATCACAGTATGCTGAGAAGCTTTGTACACTTGATTCAACCATTGTAAATGGGAAGTGACTGAAAGATGTAAAACATACTCAATGCATTTTTAAATTTGAGGTTGTTTACCTCATAATGCAGGACACAAGGCAGAAAGAGCAAGAACGAAGTGTAAAATCTTACACGCTTTTCTGATTCGTCCGGTGGTGTTCCGATGATTTTACATTTGAACTGAAATTTGTTGCCGTTGATCTTCATTGATGCACAGTTTTTCATACAGCTTTTTTTATGCTATAGATATATGGGCAAAACATAGTTCCAGTCCTTTTGTCGAAGTTTTACAAGTTTACAGAGATCCTGAAATGAGTAATCACATCCTTCACAGTGGCTGTCGTCCTTGGTGAATGTTCAGGAATACTCCTACAATGCGTTGCGCCAAAATACAGACAAAAGAGCAGCAGCGTCTGAAGGTACGTCATCTTCATATGTTTATGCGTTTTTACGAATTTTTCCCCGTTTTGAATACTATTTTGGCTTTGCTCAGAAATTAAACAGTACTTTCTTTTCCCCGTTTGTTATAGCTATTTTCATTCCCACATTTTCCCTCAGCTTGAAAGCCCACTTCATGTAATTAAGTTCATACCCTTTAAGTACAAAAGAAATGTCTCAGATAGTTAGACTGCCCTTAGAATGATAATGACAACTAATACCAGAAGCCACTGGTAAAGAATTGATAACTTTGAAAGACATGTTCACCGGCTTAAGCATGTTATGCACTTCCAGATCTTTTTGACAAGTAGGGCAAGGCTTGGAAGGAGAGGGAAATTGTGGGGTAAATTACTAACAAATAGAAACACACAGTTACATAGTAGTAACAAGGATGCATTTGAATCTGTTTGCCTCTTTTAAAAGTGCAATATCGTTTATTAGAATATGGGATATTAGTTTTTCGGTATTTACGTTTAATACATTAGATAACGAATCGGCTGTTTGTGCCATTTAGTTGAATAATTTTTAAGCGATGAAACGACTCATGATTGGCTAGTCCTCTTTTTTACTTGTAAAGTATTCGAACCGGTTTCTCTAAAGTTAGTGCAGTCTGGACTCAGTTGCGATGTTCTGTTTCGATTTACATGACAGATAGTTATATTCCGTATTTTTTTCTAGAATTCTGCCAGGCATGAGTGGAGACAGGTGCACGTCCTGCAGCTTTACCTACAAAGGCATCTGTTATGCTACGAAAGACCCCCAAGAAGCAGTTAGAACTGTGTATAAGGCACAATGTCCTTCGTAAAACAAGGCTCTGTCCCAAGTGTAACTCCACTCTGGAAATAGATGTACAGAGTTTGTGGTTCCAGTGTGTCTGATGGCAGCGATTCATTGTACATCGCAACAGGTACATCGCATCAGTCCTATGACAGATTAGGTTAGTGGTATTTTTTTTTTTATTTTTTTTATTTTTTTTTATTTATTTATTTTTTTTGAAGTGTAAGAACTACAGTAACCTCACCTGACTTAATGAAATCTGGTTTAGGTTAGGTGAGGTTTGTGCTAGGTCAGGTCAGGTTAGCTCAGGTCAAGTTCGGTTTCCCTAAACAATCAGTTCTTTGTTTCGTTAGGTTGTTTTCAAATGCTGATTTTTCTAAACTCCCTCACAGTTTCCCTCATCACCAAAGCCTGCCCATTTTGTTGGGATAATATCACTATGTCAATTAGATTGTGTGAATTTATTGATTGTGGTAAAGTGCTTTTCGTGTCTTTCTTGATAAATTTGTAAAGGTTTAAGTAATAGATATTGATAAGAAATGTATTGACCATTTCTTGGAGCATTATGTGTTTGGGGTAGGGAACTGGTGAACTGTATTACTGTAATGCCAGTTATATAAGGTCATGTATGGGAGTATTCCTAATTTCATGATTTTGCAGAATTCATATGAACAGATGGGAGCACTTGTTGAACATTTAGTTACCACAGGGATAAATTAGATGTTTTCATAACCCATATTCCATGGGTTTAACCCTTCAGCCTGGCAAAACTGGAGGGCATTATTCTCTTGTTATGTATGCTGTGTTGATGTCTCGACATATTTCAAAAACAAACTTATTTATCTTGCTTGGGAGACTACAAGTATTTAGAAGTGTGAAATTGCATAGAGTGTATTAGCTTTGTTATGTTTATGTTGTAGTATGGATGACCTTTGGCATTAAAAATGATATCCCTTTCTCTCACAAGATAGACATTCAGAAAATTCATATTCTGCTCTTCATGTTTATTGCAATATGAAATGACAGAAGTATATCTCCTAAAGGCAGGAAAATTACTGTACTTCCTTTTATGATGATTTTAAGCTGGAGTAAGATATTGTAAATAGCAAGAAGTCTTCTTTCAACATTTAGTGAATATATATGGTTACCTCTGGTTTATTTATATGTTAACATTTCTGATGAAATAAAGCATTTTTCCTAACAAGGTGCTCTTTCCTGTTGTTCCAAAAACAAGACTTGACTCCAGAAATATATAAAATGTATAACTCCAGAAATATATAAAATGTATAAAATTCACATGATTACTTTGTGGTTGTTGGTAACAAAGGATGGGCCATTTGATAACTGTCTTTCCACCCCGAAGCTTTGGCATTCTTTACCTTCTCATGTCTTTACCAGTAACTACAACTTAGCACATTTTAAAAGTCAGGTTTATCACTTTCTCCAAGATTCGCAAATACTTTCCTTTGTCACTTTTTTATCTCTTCCATAATCCTCTATATATTTCAATTATGGGCCAGCCTGGATATGGACTTTTGTCCATGACTGGAGCTTCCAGCGTAAAAAGGAATAGTTTATATCTGACACATCATTGGAATATGTTGCTGTATGCCTATGTATGTTTATTCTGATCAATAATCAAATGAAACTGTAATTTCCTCTGTTATTTTATAGCCCAGGCAGATCATGTTATTTGGTGGGCTATTGTCACAGTTTTCAACAGTACAGAGGTAAAATACTTCTCTACTTCTCTGTACTGATATGTTGAAGACCATTTTAGTTCTACCACTATCTCATTTTGCTGTCTGTCTCAATGCTCCTTGTCGCTTCGTGCTTCTTTTTTTTCTTTTGAGAAGTTTATAGAACCCTCATGATCCTGATTTCAAGTCTTCACTTCCACATCTAAAAATTGTTGCAAATCTGTATCATTAAAAGTTTTTCTGTTGTCTCTCAGCACTTTTAATGGTGCTGCTTAAAATTCATTCTTTTTGATAAAAGTATATTGCAGCTTTCATTGTCTCAGATATATATTTTTTTTACCCATAAACTTTTTTTCTACATGGGTTCAATGGTACAAGACAAAAGAATTAAATTATCTATTGTATGTATGGCAGCACCACTGGAAACCAAAAAATTTTTGTTTTCAGTAGATTTTAGTTGATGTAATCTGTTTTTTCCCATAGTTTGAAGAGTCCTTATCAGTACTCAGTTGCACAAGTAGGCTTCCTTGACATGAGTAAGAGGTTTTCTTCATTACATGTGGACCAGTTTTGGCCCAGATTCATAAATATGGGATATGATATTGTAACCAATTTGCTGTTGTAACAGTTACAGGAGTACAGTATTTGAATGTGTTCATGTTCTCTTTGACTGCTGTCTCTTTGTCTGTGTCATAGTGCCCTTAATTCAGGTGCAGTCCTTGTTGCTTGCCATTGGATTTGCTTAAGAAAACTGTTTTCTCATGTTGAATGATGATACCGTTCATACTTGATATGGGTCTAATACATGTGATAGATGTCATTTTGAACATGTTATTTCCTTGTATTTTCAAGGTAGTTTTGTGTTTTGTTATTTGTTTGTTAGCCTCTTGAACAGAAATTTTGCAATATTAGTCATTTGTAGGGACAGAAAATCCTTTATTAAGTGGCCAAGGACTGCTTATTTTTGCAGTACCAATTGACATTGTATTTTCTGTTTCTAGATGTTTGATGGATATTTTTTTATTGTTTTATTGTATTATCATGTTAGTCATTTCACATGGATGTTTGAGTTGAGTGGAAAGTAATATCTTGGCAAATTAGTTTTATGGACCTTGTGTATTAGAGAATTGCCCTTGTTGCTCATCCTGATCATTTAATGAACATTTCTTGTGTGTGTAGATTGATGAATCATTTAATTTG
>JAUUDW010000004.1:272853-285291 GCA_032361385.1 Panulirus guttatus
TCAGTCCTCTCTGATCACCAGTATGGTTTCCATTAGGCGAGATCCACTAGTGATATTCTTTCCTATCTTACTAATGTCTGGTCATCATACCTCAACACTGAATCCATCTTCATCCTTCA
The DNA here is from genome assembly GCA_032361385.1 of Panulirus guttatus. Classification (NCBI taxonomy): domain Eukaryota; kingdom Metazoa; phylum Arthropoda; class Malacostraca; order Decapoda; family Palinuridae; genus Panulirus; species Panulirus guttatus. The sequence goes on from JAUUDW010000004.1 coordinate 272,973, forward strand.
ATTCTGCTCCCTCTTCCCTCACTTGATCTGCATCTCGTCTTGACACAGCTTCCTCAATAAACTTAGACTTGGACAGGATATCTCAATGGGGGTACACAAAATCTAGTTAAGTTTAATGCCTCCAAGACCCAATTTCTACCCATCTCTCAGCTGAAAACTCCACACAACTCTCGTCTCTCCTTTGACGGTTCTGTAATTCCACCTCTTGACTCGATGAACATCTTTGGTATTACTGTAACATCTACTCTTTCTTGGAAACCCCACATTATGGGAAAAGCTAAGTCTGCCTGTGAGTTTTGAGATATCTAAGGATATGGGAGTTGAGGAGGGATTCAAAGACTGGAAATGGTAGATGTCAAAGCATTAGGACGATAGTTAGAGGAGTCATAACGTCATCCTTCTCTGGGATGGGATGTATCAACGCATGCTTCCAAGGAGAAGAAAAAGTTTTAGTTTTTAAAAAGAAATGGAAAAGATGAGCAGGAACAGGTGCAAGTCCAGAGGCACACTCTTTCAGTACATGGGGATGGATGCCATAAGGACCATAAGCCTTGTTTGTATCCACAGAGAGAGGAGCTTTTTGGACAGTCTGAAAAGAGATTACGGGGAGGGGCATAGGATTAGTAAGAGGAGCATCAGGGGATGAAGAAATGTTCGAGTCATCCAAGGTGGAGTTAAAGGAGAAACGGGAACCAAAGAGAGTTGCTCCGGCTATGGGTGAGACAATTACAGTACAGTCAGAATGGAGAAGTGAAGGAAAGGTAGAGTGATAGAAGTCATTTGAGATGCCCTTAACTAAAGATCAGAAAGACCTATCAGGAGATGAAAAAGAGAAGTTAGTGAAGGAACACTATGCCTGATGGCTAACATGCTTGCAGTGATTACGGGCAATGATAAAAGCTGAATGGGAGTCAGAGGAAGGAGAGTTTTTCTGAGCCCAATATGCCTGATCCCTCATCTAAATGGCTTCAGAACAGGAATGCTTGAACCATGGATTGGAAGAAGAGATCATCTTGGAGGAAGAAGTCATCAATGCTTTCACTCCCGCAAGAATAACCTCTGCTATGCTTTTGGTGAAGAAAGAGACATTAATTTACCCAAGGAAAGTCAGAAAAGAAGTTACATAAGCTATTCCAGTCAGGTTTGTTGAGGTGCCAGTATTTGGGCTTAGAATGGGCAGCAGGAGGAGGAGGTATCATTAAAATAAATACATTTATGAGAGTGTGACCAGATGAACCAACAGGGGGAAAGATTGTGCAGTTACAGCAGGATGGACTAGAGGTGAAAAACAGATCCAGAATATTAGGAGAGTGGTCACAGTAGTAAGGAATATGGGTAGGGTTGGATATAATTTGCTCTAAATCACTGAGTATGGAGAATGTGAGAGCTTCAGTCCCTCCACCATCCATATGGAAGGAATCCAACCATTCCCTCCAGTGAATGATGAAATCCCCTAAGTAGATCTTGGCTTGCAGGTAAGAGGATGCTAGTCTGTGGGCAAGAAATTAGACAGTCGAAGAAAGATATAAAATTTGTAAAATCAGAGGAGCTATTGGAGACAAAGAGGAAAAATGTGGTAGTTGGGAGAAAGACCATGAGCTACTCATCATCAAAGTTTGGGGACTCAAGGTCCCTGAGGCATGCAACAGGTGGGTTGATGTTGGGATAAGCACAAACAACACCTTTGAACTGGAACTGTGAGTGGAGATTATAGTTGGATATGAATATGGGACTAGTGAAAACATCATTAGGAAACTGTGTCTCAGGGAGAAGTAAGATATTAGGAGAGGTACTAAACAGATAGTGTTCAACTGGTTATTAGAGAGACCACGGATGTTGGTATAGAGATCAGAAAAAGATGAAGGTCTAACAGAGAGGGAAAGGTTGAGGAAGGGGCTGGTACTACAATTGCTAGAGCTCTACCTGGAGATTCTTAGCACCCCATAATGCTGGGGACTAGGGGTCAGAGATTCGTTGGACTCTGTCATGATTATGCCCTTAACGTTTTGAGTAGACAGGAGTTGGCAAGAATACTTACGTGAAAAACATAAGCGAGGTTTGAATAGGTGTATGGTGCTTGTAAGGAGAAGATGGCAGGACTAGCCCAGTAGTCCCATTTTGATGAGATAGAAAATAAGACCAGGAACCCTAACATGGAGAATGTAAGATGGTTCAGGGCACCACTTTAGCACTCCTCAGTCAGGATGGGAGTACAACCCTGGGTGGCTACTGTCAACAGCCAACTAGATGGCTGGATGCCCTTCTTCAGGTTTGAATGAGACCTATAGGGTATATATATTTTGTGTTTTCATCAGTGCATTTGTCAAGCCATCAGGGGCCGAAAGAGACTGAAGTCCATATCACCCCCAACAAGTTGGGGTTGGGGCACAGTCAAAACACTGGGAAACTGGTGCCTGTGTCTTCTAAACTCCATGCAGCCAAGGTGACTGGATGCCCCTCCCAGAGTTCAACTCTGACCTATGGTGTCTTTCTATCAACCTGTGATGTCTTTCCTTCAATACAGTTGTCACACCATTGGGGCTGTGACAGATCAAAGTCCATGTAACTCCCCTCCAAGTTGAGGATGGGGATGGAAAAACCACTGGGAGACTGGTGCCTATGTCTTCTAACCTCTGTGTGGCTGGATTCCCCTCCCAGAGTTCAAGTACTACCTGTGATGTGTTCAAGTACTACCTGTGATGTATATACATTTGTCCTTCCACTGGTACATTGGTTACACCATTGGAAACATGCAAGATTGAAAGTCCATGTCACTCACACTGAGTTGAGGACAGGTCACAAAAAAAATTTAGGAAACTAGTGACCTCTCTGTGGATCAGTTGGCCAAATACACCTCCCTGGGTTCAAATCCAATCAGTGGGTTATATACATTTGTCTTTCCATCAATGCTCTTGTTACACCATTGTGGCCATAACAGATTAAAGTTCATGTTATCCTCATCAAATTGAGGTTAGGGCATGGGAAAAACACTGGGAAACTGGTGCCTGTGTTTTTTTAACCTCTGTGTAGCTGAGGTGGTTGGATGCCTCTCCCAGGGTTCAAATTTAACCAGAAGTGTGTATACACTTCTCTTTTTACAAATAGATTTGAATCACTTGGAAAGCCTGAATAAATTGCAAGGCTTGTGGTCCTTAACAAATGAAACACACAGGAACTTGAGGAGTGTGAAAGACTGTTGCACTGTTAAAGAATGCCAGATCATAAGCCAGTTTTGAAGATCTTTCTCTAAACTTATTACAACTAAAGCATGAAAAGGACGAACGTACTCAACCAGGCAAAATACTGAGGATCTCTTCCCTTCATTCTAAAAGTATACTGAGATAGATTTGCCTAAATCAAGCCAACCATGTCCTTCTTATGTATTACTTACTTTCTGTCCCAGGAGTTCTGTCTATTGCTATGAGGCTCCTGCAGCACTCAGTCTACCAGTTCGAGACCATAAGTCAGTATTGTGATGTGAGTACATCTATGAGCAGAGAGTGTAAGGCAACTGAGTAAGAAGTGCGCTGTGTCTTCTTTATGGTAGTTGCATAATGGGCATGAAGGGTTTTGGGATATGTCAATACAGCGCTTGTAGTGTTGTAGTGATGGGTGATGTCGAGAGTGTTGACAGAAGAGTGTGACTCATGTTTCTCTGGAGAGTCTGTCTTCTAATGGGTTTATGTCAGGTGGTTTGGAGTTTAACACTGAGAGAAGTTAGTTGTTTAGTTCTTGTAGTGTTAGTCCAGTGTTTATGTTCTTTGTCAGTGTTGTGTTTGTTGGTGGCAGGGGAATGTGAGTAGAGGTTACCGAGTTGAGAGGCAGGGTTAAGCTTTTTATCTTTCAACTTGGGGGTTGGTGGTTAGAGTGGGTTGGGTGGGAAGGGTCTTGTGCTGTTGCACTGAATTGAGTGCTAAGCATGTTGAGGTTGGATTGTATTGGGAGGATCTCTGTTTCATCATTAAGGTGTGTGTTTATGGTTGCTAGACAGCCAGCAATTGTTCTGAGTACACTATATTGTGCAGCTGGCAGTTTTATCAACTTTGCGTATGAGTGGGTGGAAGACAAGGAAGGTGAGACATAGTTTAGAGTAGAGTGGATGAACTGTTTGAAAAGGATGTTGAAAGATACTTTTTCTAGTCCAAATCTGGTGCCAGTTAGTTTTTTGAAAACATTCAGTTTGTGTACTGCTTTTGTGTTGATGTTGTTTATGTGGAGAGTTAATGTAATGAGTATTGTATGTAATTCATAGTATGCTTGGTGTTTTGTTCAGTGGGAATGACTGTCCGGACACTCAAGGTAACAGGAGGATGTTAGCTGGACTCGTTTCTGTCTGGGGTTAAAAGAGTATATGAAAACCTCTGCGGAGATGCAAACATACTGTCCTTTGTTCCAAATGTTTAATACAATGGAGTACAAAGTATTCAAACAGCAACAGGCCACTGGTCCCTTCAAGGCTGTATGTGATAGAGGAAGATTTTAGAAACTCACAGTTTAATGTGGCAAAAGTAGAACAGTATACAGAAATTCAAAGAAAAAACCTTCAAACTATCAGTAAGACAAAGAAGGTGCAAATGATGTTAGTCATGAGCTTGAAGCAAAATATTTATCAAGTCGATTCTTAAACATACTATAGTACTGCTTTCAACCATTCTAACTGGTAAAACATTCCTGTTGCTGAAAAAGTACCTTGCCTCATTCAAGGTAAAACATTTGCCCATGAATTGTATCCATTACTATCAATGAAATCTGACAAATCAGGTCTTAAACAGTTTATCAGATCAAGATTATCAAAGCCTTTAATAGTTTTGAATACCTGTATTAGATAACCTCTCAATCTTCTCTTTTCTAAGTTAAATAGATTTAAGTTGTTTACTCAGCTCTCAAAGGATTTGTTTCTCAGTCCAGGAATCACCTTGGTAGCTTGACACAGTTCTCTCTCCATTCTGTCTACGTCTTTTTTCAAGCAGGGTAATCAAAACTGAACCCACTGTTCAAGATGGGAACGTGCCAGCGAGTTGTTAAGAGTAAACGTAAATTTGAAAGCCTTCCTATAAATCCAAGAATCTTGTTTGCTCTTTTTACTGCTGTTATAAGCTGCTAATTGTTTTTTTTTTTAGGTCACCAGAGATTATCACACCCAAGTCTTTCTCCTCTTCTATGCCTTGCAGTTTCATTTTTACTACTGATATGTAAAAACTGCACTTGTCAATGTTAAAAATTATTTGACAATTATGAGTCCACTCCATCAATTTATTTAAGTCAGTCTGAAGCTGCAGATGTTCAAGTTCATATGCAGATTTATTTCCCAGCTTAGTAACATATGCAAATTTTTGACATCTTACATTGCAACCCATTATTGATACCATTAATATATGTGGAAAAGAGAACTAGTCGCAAGACTGATTCCTGTAACACATCACTTGTAAAGTCTAACCATTCTGAGGCTTTACCTTAAACAATAATTCTTTGTTCATTGCCAGCCAACCAATTTCCTATCCAGTGAAGTACAACCCCATCAGTACCATGTAACTTAAATTTTTTTTTCATAGTGACAGACATGGCACAGGCAAATAATATGCCTCAATCAAAGCCATCTTGGGTTAAAGAAAAAAGTTAGAGAGAGAGAAAGTTAAAGGAAGAAAGGTTATATGAAGAGAGAAAGACATAAGGAAGAGAATTCTACAACTTAGCTCTGTGAGGGAAGAGGAACCTTATCAAATCTAGATCAATGACATCAACTGCTTTACTTTCATCATAAATGTGATTATATCAGATTTGTCAGACATGAGCGATTTCAATGAAAATCATGCTCAGAATCATTTATCAAGTGGTGGTCTTCTAAATGGTTTACATTTTTGTTTTGAATGATGGTTTTCCATCTCAAATGATGTAGTGCTGCTTGTTTAATGTTGTTACTGAGATATCAAAATGTGTCATAGTTGTAAGGTCATATGCACATGAAAGGACCTTCATGTTAAGGCTTGCCTGAGGTATTGGGAGGTCGTGTGGGAAGTGACTGAAGAGGGCTGGAGAAAGAACTGATCCTTACGGAACACAACTGTAGAGTTTAAGAGTTTTAGAGGTGAAGCCACTGTAAATGACATGGCATGGCAGCCTGCTATGAAACTGACCAAACACTTTTTGCCACTGTTATGGAGGGTGATGTTAAGTATATATTGAGTGAGGATGTGTCAGGGGACAATGTTAAGTGCTGTGATGACTTCTACTGCCACTAATAAGTAAAACAATGCAGAAGGAAGGTTGTGGTGGTTGAATCCATCTAAGATATGTTGTGTCAACTCTGTAGTGTGGTGGTAAAGTGTTTGGGTCTGAAGCCAATGTGTGTGTGGGTGACAGTGGGATGTTGTTTAATTGTGTGTGGATCATATTTTTCACAGAGTTTGGATAAAGAGAAGAGAAATGATATAGGATGGTAAGAAGAGGGGAAGTTGGGTGGTGTGGAGGGTTTAGGGTTGGTATTATGCTGGCAAGTTTCCAGATGTTAGGTAATTTGTTGTGTACCCAGAAGTAACTGAAAATATCTGTAAGTGCTTGATTGCAAATGGGCCAAAGTGTTTTGTGTTAAAGTTCAAAATCTTGTCAGGGCCTGTAGCAGGAGAGATCTTGAAGACTTTAACTGCATTGCTTGTATGAGTGGAAGTGAAGGGTGGGTGGCCAGCTGTTTTTGGATGACATTTCTGTTCAGGGGTGAAGTTGGTTGGCGGCAATGTCCTTTCTGATGTCAGGTGTGTGGATTAACTAATTTTCATTCAAGCCAATGTGAAATGTCTATTCAAGCCAATATGGTTCAAAAGACATGGGTTCTTGATTGCTGCTAGTTAAGAAGCTAATCAACTGTCAGGTAGTCTAAACTTTTTTTATTGCCTGTAATGTTATTAATTAGACAGGTCATATTGGATTTACCAGCCTCAATGCTGAATCAATATGTGATTTCATGGTCTCAAAATGTTTTCACCCAAAGAAACAAGAAAAAGAGATTGTAAGAAAAATATCATGTCCATGGGCATAAAGGATGTGAGAAGGTTTGAGATAGATCAGCAAACTGAGGATATTGGTACCTTACCAGAGGTAGTAATATGATGGCATTTTCTCTTTGATTCCTTTTGGATGACAAGTGCATGCTGGGTTCTTTAAGACATTTTAAACTGCTACGAGCCAACTAGAGGAATAACGTAGATAAATTTTTCCAAAAAAATTTCATAACCGAGATTATACACCTAGTCTCATGTAATCATTTACTGAGTGGGGAAAATAAACATTTTTTTAAATACACCCCTTTCAGAGTAAATGATTGTATTAATGGCTAAAATCAATTTTTTTCACACAAAAAGGTCTTATGTAATAACTGACATGCAACCAAACAGTATTAATGCTGTTATTATACAGTAGGCAAGGAAATAAAAAGAGGACTCATCCTACTATTCTCCAACATTCAACATTTATCCATCAAGTAAATTTTTCAATTATGCATTCATTCACATCTTTTTCTGAGCACTAAGAACATAAAAGTAGTGGCTTAAATTGATGTTCAACCTTCCTCAGTTAATGGACCAAAGTTTTACACAAAGGGTTAAAGAATAGACTTTTACCCCACAGTACATACCAAACCTAATGCAATCTCCCTAGAAGTGATGCTCTTAAATGTATCAAAGAGTATCAATCATATTATTGATGGTTTCTTTCCAGCTTAAGCCTACAATCTTCTTAAGGAACTAACTTTTGGGTTACAGTTTCACAGGTTTAAGTACAGTATTTAACTTAATAAGTTCATTCATATCAAGTAATAGGATGAAGGGAATAACCTTATCTAGTATACTGATGCATTATTATAAATCTAATACAGTTACCGAGCGTGCAAGTCACTAGTACTGCGCAGTGACATAAGACCACATTGAAAACATATCTTTTACAGCTGGATATAGGTAATCTGCTTACAGAAGAGATATTAAGATTATGCAAAACACAGAATGTACTATCTAGTAGTACAACTTTCTGAGTTGTTTTTTCAAACCAAGCTAAAAGACGACTGGCAGACCAAACCAAATATATTTCCAACATTCTGGAAACTAAAGGCAAAGTCTATGAAAATAACATTTACTTGAAATTCAGCAAATAACTAAAGGAGTACACACAAGTAAGAGATGTATGCACACTTAGCAGTTTATATCTATTTTATCATTCTTACACTTAACACAAGAGTGGTTTACACAATCTTAACACCACCCTCATACCCACACTTATTTTGTGCTGGAGATCCTAACATTTATTCTTACAACACTGGCTGAAAAATCAGTGTCTTATAAACACAGTGGAAGGATTCTTCTTGTATTATAAGAAACAGGATATCTAAATTGAAGAAAAAAGAGGGTGAGTAACCCTGATAGAAGAGATAAGAAGTAGTAAGATTGCAAGAACAGACATAACAAATGGCAATAATGTATGGCTGTACTGAGTGAGAATGTGTCAAACCACTGGGCAAGTATACTAACTTTCCTTTTTTTTTCTAAAGTTCTATTCCCATAAAAAAAACAACATCTAAACAGTAATTAATGGGGACAACATCCAATTAAAAAACACCCTAACCCATCTTACCGATGTCATGAAGTCCAGCCACCATAGACTTTGCTCTTGCTCGTCCAACACTTAAGGTTGTTCTGGGATCTCTTGGGGGGGGTGCAGGGGGGGCTTGGGACGACCGCACTAAGAGGAAGACACACACACAAACACAGTTAGTTAGGTGGCAGCCGCAAGCTCTTAGGCAGCCACAAGGGTTATTTCACCGATTTGAATTTTGTTGAGGAAAACCTGGAAACCTTGTGTTATGCATGTTAACCTAGATTTATCAAGAAAATATCATAATTCTACTTCTTTTCCACATAAAATTATTTTCTGAATATCCTGAAACTATCCAGGTGCTATGTGCTACTTATGCTGGACAAGCTCAGTTCAAAGTCAAAATTTTAATTGAAGCAAAAGCTATCCTCAACAAATATCCAGAATGCTAGCAAAGCATAAGCCAAATTATGAAAGGCATCAGTCGTATTTCTCCTAGGATTTAGACTGCACGTGGGCAAGAAAAATATAGAGATATGAAACTATATGGACAGAGCAGCTAGTAAATATAGTATTTTGTTGAAGGCTATGTCAATTCTTTCATCTTTAAGCCTAATCAAGCTACTAAATGACAGTATTACACATCATGTAAATAAAATTCTGCTTTGTTCTTTCCAAAGAAAAATGGACAAAAACAAAAAACTCCTTTGCAGGTAGTGGAAACATCAAGGGAATATAAAGGCATTATCAAGGAATAAAAGGGTGTCACTTTTTCACATTGAGACACTTCTATCAGGCTAAAGAATACAAGTTCAAAGAATAAACTTGCCCTGATGAAGGTAATACAGGATCACTCAGTTATAAATTGTAATCTACAAGAGGGTAGAAACAATATTCATGACATACACATGCTACTTAATTGAAAAGCTTGGAAAATGGACATTCTTAGGTTAAAATACAAATATTAGATTTTACATGCTACTTTTCTTAAGAACAAAGTAATTGTATGAACATTCATATATCATACAATGAGAGTGAATTCAGTACGGTGAAAATATGCTAAATAGTGCTCATAGGACCAGAAATGCTTATGGACTTCCTTATCTTGACAATCAGCAGGGTCAGATATCCATTGCATCCGAAAACCAGAAGTGGATAGCAATCAGGATCCAAGAACCCAAGTCTATCCAATAGTCCGAGCGGAGTCTGGAGAACAGAAAGAGGGACATGCATCTACCTGCATGGAGTTTTCGAGGGAGTGTCTGGCACCCACGTCTGATAGTTCCCAAGTTGCCTATCGGTGGCTTGTGCGCCAAAATGGTGTCTTGAGAAGGAGTTACAACAACCATCTGGACGAGGTCGCCTGACTTACGAATAAGTGTCACAACATGTTCATGTGAGGCTTGAGACACATCCTCTCCATTGATCTAAAAATAGTGACAATAGATCCTTTAAGCCAATGATCTAAAAATAACCTCAAATAAATCTTTTAAACTTGAATAGTGTTTGTATACTAGTCCCAGAAACAAGCCTATTATTATTCAAAACTTTAAAAGTTAAGAGAAAGCATCATCAACATGTTATTTTTTTTTTACCAAAAGACCTTTCCATGATATAAGTAATATGCATCAATAGCTAAAATATGAATACATCAAATAGTCACTGTAGAAAATATACAAAGTCACATCTTTAATGACAATAAATGCACAAAAAACATCTGTAAAAGGTTATATTTTGCTTATAAACTTATGCAGTCTTTATATGGCCCTATGGTTCTTTTGAGAAACTTTTTACTTAACTACAATAATCATAAACAGTTTCTTTCATAAAAGATGAGTTTGAATGAATCTATGACATCTAATGCTTCATTAATAACATTAATATCCTGCAAAGGCTGCTGCAAACCATAATTTTGGCACCAGTTTGAAGTGAGATGAGATTAATCAACAGTGTGTAGAATAGCACAAACACCAATGATGAATTATCTTGATTTTGCATATGAATACAGAATATACCATGTACCCATGTACTTATATATTCAGCTTGAAACAATCTTAACCAATTCATCTACCTTGATCAAATAGTCGCCTTTTTTGAGACCTGCTAAATCAGCAACACCTCCAGGGTCCACATCATCCAAGTACTGAAGGGCAGGACCTCGTTCATGAGGCCTTTCCATAAGGGGAGAAGTTGCCTTTGCTCCACGCAACACAAAGCCAAAGCCCTTTTTGCCACGATGAAGGACAACAGTTCGAGGTTCATTTACCCTGAAAAATTTTACGAGTGTTGTCAAAAAGTGAGCAAGGTTTATCAAGCTATCCCTTTCATTTCATGGAAAGTTCTTGAGAACTGAAAGTGGCATCAGAAGGTCACAATGCTTTATCAACTTAACTTACAGGCTACCTCTTTATGATGTAACACTCTATTCACATCTCTGGGTAGTTTCGCACATGCCATAGGATCAAAGCTGGATTACTATCACCAGGAAGATGGACTGTAATTATGTATTTGTAGTCATATAATCATTTGTTATAGGAGGTATGTCTATACCTGTAGGACCCTATCTTTTTTTCACTATTTTTAAGAGCTTTTCTAATTTCTTTATTACTTTCTTATGTTGGAGGCTCCAGTTATCGACAAAAGTCCACATCAAGGCCAGGCCACAATTGAAATATGCAGGTTAATGAAAGGGAAAAAGGAGAGACAAGGAAAAGTATTTACAAACTTTGGAAAGTGAAAAACCTGTCTTTTAAAAAGTGCCAGGTTATAGTTATTGGGAAAGACATGAGAGGATAGAGAGTTCCAAAGCTTTGAGTTGTAGGGAAAGAAGCAGTTATCAAAAAAGCTCACCCTTGAGTTGTCAATGACCACACAGTAATTATGTGACACTGCAGTTTGCCAAGTATTGCTTGTTCTAGCTAATGGTGGGGGCACACAAGCAACCAGCTCTTGGAAGCAAAAATCAAAGTGATACCTATGGAAGAGGGAAAGTGAACCAACATTGTGGTGCAGGGAAAAAGGATTAAGTGGGAAAGTTGATACGTAGGATCTCTTGCAACTCAACCCTGTCAAGTAAGGATGCAGAGCTAGAACCATCCCAGATGTGAGAGCAGTGCTCCATACAAGGACAGATCAATCCTGAGCATAACCAGAGCAACTGTTTGGAATCAAAGAAATTTCAACATCTAAATAGGACTCCTAGTTACTTAGAGGCAGAGTTAGCTCTTTCCATATTGTGGGGTTTTCAAGATGTTGTGAATATTATAGTAATACCAAGTACATCTATCGAGTCAAGAGATGGAATTACAAATCATTCAAAGGAGAGAGAAAAGTTGTGAGGGATTTTTGATACGAGAGATGGGCAGAAACTGGGTCTTGGAGACTGTCTGTAATCAGTTCATCACATTGCTTATATTATTTACCTAACACTCGATTACTATATAAGTACAGTCAGACCAGAAACTACATTTTTATCCCCTTAGGTGTCTTTTTTATCTCCTTAGATGTCTAACATTATGACAAACTAATGAAAATTGTGAACAAAGCTGTCACATTTGGCTTCACATTGGTAGCCCTGCTTTCCTTATATGGGAGTATAAGAAGCAACTATTGCCACTAGTCCTGTCACTTGCTATAATGCAATGATGACAGAATCAATCTTAGGACTCGGCCACACGATGCCCAAAACATTGCACAAAACATGACTGGTAGCATGTCTGGAACATGCTGCATACATGAGTGT
>JAUUDW010000004.1:286744-297764 GCA_032361385.1 Panulirus guttatus
TTACATTTCCTTTTCATAAAAACAGTTTAAGAATTCTGGTCCTGGAGCAGAATGCTTGGGGTATGTTCCCAATGGCCCCCTCCACGTCCTGCTGTCATACAAATGTTTAGGAAGAAATCTTTTAGGGCATTTATCTGCAAGATGATTTTTGGTTTAATAAACACAGATTCATATTGTTTTTCCGGTTTCTCCCTCGTCTCTCGGCAAACCTCCCTGTATGTGGCCTCTTCTGTTCTCAGCAGGTCAGTGGTACTTACAACATCCTCGATTTCCTTCTTCATATGAATGATTTTTTTCTCTAACTGATTGGTCTTTTTCCTGATTTTTCCTGGGTCTTGAATGATTCTATTTTGAGTTTATGTTCTATGACCACCAGTTCATTTGGCAGCTATGCTTTTCTGTGGCCTTTTCTCTCAAAGTCTGCAGCTCTTCACCTCCTCCTCCTCCTGGATCTCTTGCATTTTTTCGTCCTTGTCATGTGTTGGCTGCACTTTCGGAGGACTTCTGCAGTCAACCATTTTCCTCACCCCTCCGGTGTTTTGCTGCTTAGAAGTGATTTCCACTGTATCCCAGGGACCCCATTAGTTAACCCCTACAACTATTACTGACTCAACTAGTAATATGTCTGTTTAAGTACTAAATATATGGGGTCCTCATCCCATCCCCAGGACCTAACTCATATTACTCTTCTGTCTATACATGGGGCTAACTGTACTCGCATCTGTTCACAGAATACACAGGACCCTCACTCCACCTCTATAACTTGCCTGATATTCCATTATCTATATAACTACACACTCAAGTTTGCAGAGCGATTGAAATATCTTCTCCACGCCATAGTATGCAGGGAGGGAGTAAATAAAGAAAGTGAAATCGTTAACCGCCTAAGCTCAAGCAGGCAAGTCTTACAGTGCATCTCTAGGTCAGAAAGGGATAATCCAGGTCATACAGAGCTACCCCTGGCTATACAACGCTGTCCTAGGCTATACAGTGCTGCAGGTCATACAGGATTGCTGCAAGTCATATAGGTCTGCTTTAGGTCATACGGAGCCGCTCCAGGTCATATAGGGCCGCTCAGGTCACAGACACAAGGTCGACCAACTGAAGGGATGCAAGGCAGTTGGCATTACCGTACAGAAAGCTTTGATGGAAGACTTTGCATTGTTAGAACATAGGGCTGACGACAAGTATAGCTAAACCTACATAGCTTACGGAATATCTAGCGGAAGAAACGTGTCAGTGAAAGAACGTTAATTGAAGAACGGAAGGGTTTGTGAAACGTTCAGCAACAGGAGGGAGCAACTGAAACTTTTGTGGCTCAATCTGTACTTGATCCCTAACCTCAAATGCATAACAGAAGCTGTTTAACTTAAGTACAGGTGAGGCTGGAGATGCATCAAAAATGGCTACACATATCTGACACCAATACTTGATAAATGACAGATGTAAGCAAAATACAGCTTATAAAAGCAGGGTCTCTAAAGTGAACTACTTTTGATATGGCGAATGAATCTCTCAAAACTCAAAAATCTACCGCCATCCTTCGCCGAAGTCACGTTCAACCCACCAAACAAGAGTGCTATGCGGGCTTCACTCCTCGCCTTGCATTCATAGGACTAATAACACAGCAGTTTACAAAGGCAAAACAATGCTCATGTGGATGTGGGTTGAGATTTAGTGAGGGCTGCAGTTATAACTACCGCGTGGTATCAATACCAGTAGTTCTAAATTTGTGCAATACATCGTAACTCTGGACTTTATTGCGGCAATAACTCGGCCGCCACGGCTGCCACTGACCAGCCAACCCGTCAGCACCCACGACTCGCCACACTAGTCACTGACTAGCCGGCCAGCACCCATGACTCGCCACATCAGCCACTGACCAGCCACCTAGGCAGCAACCACGATCTGCTGCTGTCATCACGTCTTCCAACACTTCATAGTGCAACGATGGCGTGCTACCCCTCCCTACCCAAACCTGATCAGGACACTAACACCAGACCTTCCTAACTTACAGGAATGTGTTATGAAACTTCGTATGGTACAGGAATGTGTTACAGAACTCTGAAAACTAGCGTGTTGTGGAATCTGGATGGAATTTGTTGTGGATCCTGAGAAAATCGCCTGGTATTTACTGGCATCACAGAAAATCCTCTATAATCACCAACATCAAGTCTGGAAACTGGTGTCCTGGGAGAGGATACAAAAGTTAGAAAGAGATTCTGGAGAATTCTTCTAATACAGCGTTTGTTTGGGTACAGTGGATAATACAAGGGGCGTCACAGGGAAAAGTACCTGGTCATTGCCGTGTTAGACGTGTGTAGTTGTAGGGTACAGATTTCCGATGGTTCTATGGCACAAGTTAGGAGATGGACGGTGAGGCTCAGGGCACTGCTATGTCACAGGTGAAGAAGTAAAGACTACAGACTCCTGTGGCTTACTATGTAACATATGAGTTAAACATAAATGTGAGGTACGAAGCCATAGTGTATACACATCCCTCTGTGACAGACGAGATGATTGGTACATTCTCTAGCTTCCTCATGCGAGGAAGAATGTTCTATGCAGCTGTTCATGTGTTGGACGTGAGGAAGAATGTACTACGCAACTATTCACGTGTTAGACGTGAGGGAAAATGAAAGAGGCAGCTGTTCGTGTGCCAGACGTGAGGATAAACACACTTTGCAGCTATTCATGTGTACCATGCGAGGAGCTGTCCAGTATAGAACTATGTCAAAAAGTGTATTTATAGAAGCGCACCAGCAGATGGGACTTAAAGTACGAGAGGTCCGGCTGTTCCGGGTTAACCGTGGGGAAGCGCGGGAGAGAACCTGGGTGACTCATAGCTAAAAAACTGCAATGTCCTCCAAGGTAAAGTGAAACACTTGCGCCAAATTTCACGGCTGTCGTTCGCCCAGCAGCGTTAACACTAAGTGTGCCTTCCATACACACACTCGCTACCACAAGCCCTTTCCGCCTTTCACCACAGTCCAGGCCGACCGTCTCTCTTTCTCGGAAAGAGTAAACTCCACTTCTAGACCATCGGGAAGGACACGGGGATCAAGATAACATTCATCATCACCATCATTCCGTCTCAACAACTTCACGTTACTCATCTGTTGCCCAGATTCCCTCCCACGTCTCTCATATATTGACTCTCTCGCAAACACAATCGCCGCCGCTCACATTCACCATCATACTCATTTTGTACCTTAATGTAGGCCTAACCTTCCTCTGGATAGTCATACAGCGAACACCTTGTGCAATAAACTGATCTACGTATTCTTAAATGTTAACTTTAAAGAAATCCTCAGATCCTTTTCCACTCGACCACTTGTGTCCCGAATCCTTTCTTATCCCCCTTAAGCTCTACCTCACATTTTCTTTTTTTCACTATTTTCAACTCTCGAAGTCCGCTTCCCTCCAACATTTTGGACACAAAATAAAGCAATACAAACACTCATCAGGACACAAAAACACTTTCTCTTGCATTCTCCAGCCACCTCGTCTTTTCCAGGACCTTCTCCCAACGCTCTGCAGTCACCTCGTCTATTCCAGGACCCTCTCCCAACACTCTCCAGCTACCTCGTCTATTCCAGGACCCTCTTCCGAAACTCACCATCCACCTCGTCTATTCCAGGACCCTTTCCCAACACTCTCCAGCCACCTCGTCTATTCCAGGACCCTCTCCCAACACTCTCCAGCCACCTCGTCTATTCCAGGACCTTCTCCCAACGCTCTCCAGCCACCTCGTCTATTCCAGGACCCTATCCCAACAATCTCCAGCCACCTCGTCTATTCCAGGACCCTCTTTCGAGATTCTCCAGCCACCTCGTTTGTTCCACAGCTCTCTCCCAACTTTCTATAGCCACTTCATGTACTCTAGGGGTTTTCTTCCAGCACTCACCAGCCACCTCGTCTATTCCAGGACCCTCTTCCGAAACTCACCAGCCACCTCGTCTATTCCAGGACTCTCTCCAACACTCTCTAGCAACCTCGTCCACTGTAGAGCCGTCTTCCGACACTCTATCTAGCCACCTCGTCTACTCCCGTGCTCTCTCCTGACACTCACCAGTAACCCCATCTTTTCTAGGGCCCTCTCCCAAAACTTTCCAGCTACCTTGAGAAGGCTAGCAACACACTTTAACATCACATTACTTTCGAACACTTAGTGGATGACATACAGTAAACACGATGGGAAAGACCTAGTCTCCTTGTGGTAGAGGGAGAAGCTTGAAGGGACTCTAGACGTTCCTCCAGCTTTAAACCACTAAATTTTGAGCAGGTAAGAAAGTCTCCGACCAAGTCGAGAATAAAGGAGAGCGAGAGAGAAGCTTATACATACTAAATCAGCCAAGTTTATGCTGATGGCAGCAATGCCTGTGACCTAGCAAGCCTAGGAATGCCATTCTGGAAGCACTGCTCAACCCTTGCAGTGCCTGTGACCTCGCAAGCTCAGGGATGCCAAACTCGAAGCACTGCTCAACCCTTGAAAGTGCCTGTGACTCAGCAAGCCATGGTGTGCAGTTTACGAAGCAGTGTTCAATTCTTGCACTGCCTGTGACCTACTGAGCTGGGGTGCCAATTACGAAGCACTACTCACCTATTGCTGTGCCTGTGACCTAGCGAGTCAGGGGTACAAACTACTAGGCACTGCTCAATCGTTGCAGTGCCTGTGACCTAGCGAGCCAGGGGTAGCCATTCTTGAGGCACTGCTCGACTCCTGCAGTGTCCTATAGACTCTTATTAAGGGAACCTGTAGCAACGATACAGTCAACAATATCAGCGACTCTGGACATGAAGGTTGATGCTAGACTAACACATACTGCCAAATTGAAATGAAATCTCATTCCAAATGTTGAGTGTGTTGTTGGAGCGACGGTGTAGTGATGGATTAGCTACTGAAGTCATAATACACCGTGAAGGTGTAAGTGTTCAGTCTCCACAATGATTCGAAAACATAAAACTGTTTCGAATACTTTTTTTTCTGATCAAACGGGGCATTCATATCCACCATACACTATGAACATTCCTGAGTTTACCTGACGCTTCATGAACCAGCTTGTAAAGCTTCACGGCAATAATGGTGGTGGCGGTGATGATGATGATGAGAAGAACTCGAAGAAAAGAAAATGGCGGAGAAGATTTTACATCCGAGTGAGGCAGAGAACAGTGAAGTGTGGGGCACAGAGCCAGCCAGCCTGCCTGCCGCCCGCAGGAGCAGCTCAGGTGAAACACTGCCTTCTTGTTTGTGTTCTTGATTTACGTTGTAATGAGCAAGGCTTCCAGGCTGGCTGAAATACTGTGGCAAGAGGGAGGAATAATTTGACATACATTTTCACTAGTGTTACTGCACACGCACAGAAAACGTAGTGAGTACAACACGTACAGAAAACGAAGTGAACAAAACACGCACAGAAAATGGAGTGTGAGTACATTCGGAACACAAAACTAATAAAACAGTCTATGTACCAGGCGTAATGGAGGGAAGACTTTAGAAGGAAGAAGTAATGAAGTTGCAGAATGATGAACATGTGGAAGAGGAACTTTAGTAGTCTATATTGGGGGAGGAGTGTGGGTATAGTCTCTCTCTCTCTCTCTCTCTCTCTCTCTCTCTCTCTCTCTCAGGCTACAAAAAAAAATACCATGTAATTTCTCTTGTAGGCGTTAACACCCATTAAAGACCATGGGTGATGGGTAGGTTCAAGAGGTGATATAGAGCGATAAGGCCATGAGAGTGTACCGGAAGGGGCGCAGGTTCCCGTGTATGAGGCGACAAGGCAGCCGTCTACACACATTCGGAAGACTCAGTGGAAATGAGAGGAGGAAAATGAGCAAAGTTTCTTGGATGATAAGAATGTCTGGTGGAGGAAACGATGCCTTTTTCTGAGGCCTCACACCCCACTGCGACCTAGTTGTCTTATAACCCTAGGTCATATATCATACGGCGGTGACCCCGGGGTCACCTGATGACCCGTGAGTCAACACATGACCCATGAGTCACCTGATGACCCCCTGGGGTCACCGCATGACCCCGGAGTCACCCAATGACCCCGGGGTCTCTGCATGACCCCTGAGTCACCTGATGACCCCGAGGTAACTGCATGACCCTTGAGTCATCACAAGACTCCCGAGTCACCGCGTGACCCCCTGGGTCAACACATGACCTTCCAGTCACCACGTGGGGACGAAACCCGACCGAATTTCGACCCTTAACCTGAGGTGACCTCTGACCCCGTGTGAGGTCAGGTTCTTACCTTGGGGAGGGCGGCCAGCGCCTGCTGCTTGACGTCCCACACCAGGTCATCCTTGTGGAATTGGAGGCACTTCTCCACCTTGAGCTCCGGCACGTTGATCCTGAGGACGACCTCGTCCCCAGCGCTGGAGGCCGAGGACGACCCCGCCCCGGAGGCCGACCCCGAGGCCGAGCTCACACTGACGCCGTCCTCCATCACCGCACTCCGTGACCTGCAACACACCAACACACTCTGATATGACGTGGATCTAAACGAGACAAAAACTCTGACATGACACGCACTCTACCATGCACGCATAGCATTGTGCCACGCACTCTAGCACCACACGCACTTTAATGTGACATGCACTTTATTGTATTGTGATATTCAAACATAAAACACACTTTACTGTGACACGAACTTTAATACGACACGCCCTAAATAACACGCACTCTCACATGGCTATAGGATGACACGCACTCTTACATTGATTCTGGATGACATGCACTTCACTGAGATAAGTACTCTAACAAAACACGCAGTGTATAATAACACGCATTTATAACATGACACAAAAGTTGTGAAACGCACTCTAACATGACAAAAGATTTGAGACACGCACTTTACTGTAACACTTTATTGTAGACACATGACATGCACTTTACTGACATGCAATAATATGACACGCACTCTTTTTTGATATACACTCTAATATGACACACTTTATTGCAACAAACACTCTAACATGACACACACTCTTTTATGACAATTTATTGAATACACATTTTAACATATCACGCACTTATACATTATTTTGACACGCACGGTTATACTTTATTTTGACACGCACGGTTCTGTGACGCACTTTTGTGACACTGATTTTAACATGCGACGCACTTTACTGACATACTAACATGAAAAGCACCTGACTGTGACGCACTCTTATGTGAGAGGCCTGGTTAAAGATACAGTAATACTGGGACACCGAGGTTAGGGAAGAGGAGAGGGTGGGGTGGGAGGGAAGAGGAGAGGAAAGTGTGAGACGGGAGGGGAAGGAAGGAGAGAGGGAGGGGTGGAAAGGGAGGAGAGAGGGAGAGGTGGGAGGGGAAGGTAGGAGGGGCGGGAGGGGAGGGAACGAAGAGGAATGGATAAGTGGGAAGGATGAACGGGTGAGAAGAGGGGCGAAAGGGAGAGGGAAGGGAATTTAAGTATGAAGGCGAGGGAAGAAATGGAGGGAAAGGAGAAGAGGAAAAGAGGGGAGAGAAGGGGGGACGGAGGGTATGATGGAAGGGAGGGGAGGGAGGAACGTATGGATGAAGGGCTCAAGGCTGGGAAGGGAGGGGACGGAAAGTGCGGAGAAGAGGAAAAGGAGTGAGGTTGGGAAAGGTAAGGAAAGGAGGGAAAGGTAAAAAGGGAGGGAGAGGATGAGAGAGACGGATGGATGGATGAAGGGAAGAGGGGAGGGAGGGAGGGAGGGATGAATTAAAAAAAAGAGGGTATGAAAGGGAGGTGGGAGGATAGTGGGAAGGAGTGTAGTGGGTGAGAGGAGGGAACTTCCTTCTAGCTGTAACCACATCAGTCTCAAGGTTCCCGCCAAAGAGGGATGACTACCTAATCTTCCCTCATTGGTCATTAATCTTTCCTTCGGCCTTTGACTTTCTCACATGACCCTCGACCACACCGTCCTGTCCTCACACTGGAGACTGTGACCCGTTGTGTGGCGTTACTGTGTACCTAGGAAAAATTACACCACTGGTTTCTACTGGAGTTTGGTCCTACCCCTTGCCATCAACTTTGGCCAACTTACTGGTAATCTACCTAAGCAGTATAAGAGAATCGTCAGACAAGTCGAGAACATCAGCAAGAAACTGATAAATACTGAATAAGCATTCATATTCCATGGAACATGTTTGAAAGAAGTTCTCCTGTCTAGACACACACACACACACACACATATATATATATATATATATCGTTAATGAGATGGCCTTGATTAAGGCCTCTGTTGCCCGTGCCGTCTCAGTTAAGATAAAGAAAAAAGCAGTATTTCCAGCTGACGATACGAACAGTGAATGCTAGAACCAGATTACAATTTAAACAAATCTGACAGGTTTGGGGGAGCTCTTGCTTCTGTTGTAACTTCTAAACTCCTTAGGGTTTCCATTGCTATTTTCAGCAATACAAGCTTTATACTGACGTTTACTGCAAAGTAAACGTCAGAAGGAAGCTTTATATTGCCAAATGTAGCAAAAGGAACGCTAAGGAGTTTCACAGTTAAGTCAGAAACAAGAAATTCATTACCCGGTCAATTGGTCTACCAATCACGGAAACACGGTGACACTTCAAGACAACGAAACAGTGGCAAAAATCCTACATGATTTTTTGCATCTGTCTTGTCGATCTAGGCCACATCCTGTGTCCCTAATCCAGTTTCACTGATAAGAGAAAGGAACGCTGTCCAACGCACTGACATTAAACTTGAAAACATTATCAGCAATAAACGGCAGGTCCTGATAAGGTTTATCCGAGGACAATGACAGAGACGAAAAATGAGACAGTGAAGCCTTCGACTGATCTTTTCAGTAAGTAGCTTATGTAACACCGATATTCGGAAAAGGTAAGAAATTACTGGCCGGAAATTATCGTTCAGTTAGCTTAACGTCTGTAGGTGGAAACTTATGGAAATCATCATTCCAAACAAGTTTGCATACCATTCAGAAGACCATCTCTTAATAAACATGGTTTTCGACGAAATCGTTCACGTCTGACAATTCTCCTTGATTTCTTTTATGATATAATCAATAAGTATGATGAAAGTAAAGCTGATGATGTTATCCAACTAAATTTTCCGAAAACATTCTGTAAAATTCGCATCAAAGGTTACTGGCAAAAAATGTCAAATGGTACTGACTGGGATGTACTTCGGTGAGTAGGCAAGTCTCTGAATGGTTAGACGTATCATGTGGCGTGGCACAGGGATTAGTCTTAGGGCAGTTTCTCTTTCTCATATATTCATAACATTGGTAATGGGCTCCATTGTAAAATCTTCAAAATTTGAAGATGATACTAAGATGGGAAATGAATCTACACTGAACTTGAATGTCTGCATCTTCAAACTGACTCAGACAAACTGATGGACTGGGGCTCATATGTGACAAATGAATTCTAATGTCGATAAGTGCAAAGCTTTACACATTGGTAGTGAAAACGACTGTAGGCTACAGCATTAATTCTGTTGAACTGCAATATGTAAACAAGGAAATGGCAAGAGCGTAATAATTCTGGTGACCTAAACCCAATCAGGTCATAAAAGCAGTAAACAGAGCAAACAAAATTCTTGGACTCATTGACAGGAAATCAACATCACTCTTTACATTTCACTGGTGCGTCCCCATCTTGAATACCGTGTTCAGTTTTGGTCACGTTACTGGAAAAAAAAGACATAATGTAGAAAAAACAGCGTAGAGCTACCAAGATTCCTGGACTGAGAAACATATCCAATGACAGCCGACCCAACAACAAAACTATTCAGCCTAGAAACGAGTTTTAAGAGGCGATCTGATACAACGATTCAACACTATCAATGGCTTTGATTATCTCGTCTAGCAAGCTACTTAAGGCTTGATTCGTCTGATTTCACTTGTCGTATTGGATACGAACTCGTAGGGCAACGTTTACCTCGACTGAGGCGAAGTACTTTTTATTCAACAGGATTGTTAACATCCGGAATAATTAACCAGTTATGGTAGTTGAAAGCAGTACTATGGATACGTTTAAGAATACTTTATATTTCGCCTCCTCAAGTCCATGATGAACATGAGATGCTTAGCCTCAGTCGCATCCACAGTCTGCAGGTTTTCCTCCCTTTACCACACTAATCTGTACGTTTCTGATATCCTCCACTATCACAAACAGAAAGACCCGGTCGTCTGTTGCTGCTTGAATCCCACAGTAACAAGTGTCAGGGTCGATTTGTATGTTAGAACTTCCCTCATAACAATTGAGCTCTTAAAAAATTACCAAAACTCATTGAATAAATGAGAATTAAAGAAACATGGACTGACCTTGGTAACCCAGTCTCAACCACAATCTTTCTGGGGTGAACTATATTATTTCCAGTTAGCGTGTGAGGAGTTCTCCCTCAGCCAGCAGACAGCGTAGCCAGCCAGACCAACAACACACTAACCTACTTTTTCACAAGTAGACCTAATCTGTAACGTCCCCATCTCCAGTACACTGTACTCTGATAACAACGTCATAGGAGTGACAACAAGTATGGATGCTCGACCGCTGGGTCAAAACACACGCCATAGTGAAGATAAAGTCAGCCATTTCAATTTCAGCAGCAACCGAGTAACTGGAAACCCTCCTGTCCTGATTACCGAACTACCAGATGAGTGTGTTAAACGTATGACGACAGGACCTCTCCAAACATGCAGGGGACAATGATAAAAAAGTTCGAGAGGTCTAGACTATAACGAATAAGACGCTTCCAAAACTGAATCGAAAACGGGTTACAGAGTCTCCGAAAAAGCTACAACTGAAAAAATAAAAAAAAGGTGGGGGGAGGGGAGAGAAAACTGATGGACATATGCCATGAACTCAGTCACGCGACTCCCACAGAAAAAGAAGAAAGAGACATTAGTGAAACAGAGGAAAATAATATTTTTACTTATTTGCAAAAAGGAATTCGAAGACCACATATTTCATTGGCCTACATTGAACAGAAGATGTGGTGATGTGGTTATCATTACTGACCATGAGTAGGAACGGGCCAGCCCGGG